>JBCFXI010001808.1:0-39329 GCA_038496175.1 Ampulex compressa
AAGGTGTTGGACCAGAATGGCCAATATATAATTTAATAAAATATTTATTCATTATACGAAAACTGTCTTTCATGTTCCCCAAAAAACGAAATGACTTTCCGAACAACCCAATACAATTCTTAGTTTAATTCACAGCGACAGCAAAACTATACCTTCACCAATATACTATATAAACAAATCCAAACCTAAATTCTACTCGCATCCCCCAACAACGACAATATTCAAATCCGATCTTTTCTGCAAAAATTCCAACAGACTCGCTAAAAGCACCACGAATTACCCCGTTCGATTATTAAATCCAAGGATAAATCGTAGCTCTAACCAGACGTACCTACCTTCTCTCTAATCGTAACACACCAGGATTTTCAGGGACACGAACTACCCGTTGTACATCGTTCGAGCTAATATCGACTATGGGGACCACAGTGGGACTTTATCTTGCCTTTACAAGGGCCAAAAGTGGGAAAATGACGGTATCCATCGCGCGTAAAAAGTGGCCAGCCAGAGAAAGGCGTTTCTCGTAAACGAGACTCGATTGTCTGTATAGCCGGCGACGAATGAGCGTTCCTGGAAACTCGTCAAATCCAATTCCGCTTTGTTTGGCCGAATATATACGGTATTCGGTATTCAGAGTGCGGCCGGCCGGCGCGGCGGCGGCGTATCAAAATAGAACATGCTACAATAAGTTATTCGGCCGAACAAAATCGGGTGGAAGGGTAGTATTTTATAGAATCCCGTTCGGGTTACATACGATGAATACATCGCGACTGAAAGAGGGCCCGGGGGAGAGGGTGGCGAGGATGCGTGTGACTGGAATATATCATAACGCACCTACGGGGTGAGCCACCCCCGTGCCAGCACGCACGTATACTAATCTTACCATTTGACCGTGCCTTCTTTGGGAGTATTCTTTGATGATGCCAGGAGAGGCTACCCTCGCGTCCGACGAAGGAACGATCTCTGATCGCTCTGTTCGGAAAGTTGAAGGAAAAAGAGCCTCATTCGCAAATACCGGAGAATATAGTATACCTGATACTTCGTTTAATAGGATTAATCTTTTGGATGCTATTCGATATTCTGTATAAAAGGCAAGTATTCTTTTCTCTTATACTCCGAATAAACTTGACAATCGTCACTCTGATCGTGGCACGTGAAATAAACGATCAAACATACAAGGAAAATACGCATAGAACCAAAGACGGAATGCTGATTATACGCCAATGGATTTGGAATGGAAATATAAATACTCGATGCTTGAGAGGAAGACAAAAAAATTTTCTTGTATATCGTATATAACCATGGATTATTCGTTTATTATTTCTGATGCATACCTTAACACTATTCCCACCACGAGCGGTCAAATGACCGGTCAGTGATTTCTTTGAAAAATCGTAGAATTTTGAGCCGCGGTCACTTCTGAGATTTTTCACGATTTCCTTGCAACGTACAGGTCGATAAATTAATCCATCGACATTTTTCCTTCGTCCTCTTTTTCTGTAAGGATATATGTAGTTCACTTAAATCTGCCTGGAAAATGGCTGGCAGGAGAATAGCGTTAAGATCGTGACCGAAGCACCTGGACTTCGCTGCAGACACGGCACTTTGTTTGAGGAGCGAACCACCTTTGCTCGCGTATTCACGAACGATGAGGGGGGGCAAACAAATCGGGGCGATAAGGTTTTCGATCCGAGTAGCCATTATCGTGGACGCGCTACGATAGCGGATGCAGGACGCGATGCGTGTTGAGTTAGGACGCGACGCCTCAGCTCGATAAATGACGAGGACGTTTCGCCGTGATAGATAACCCCGAGAAGGGGCAGGAGATTCGTGCCTGGGGATTATTAATCATAATCGGAAAATAATTATCCGAGTTCGGAGAGTTCCGTGGACGAGGAACGAATGGAAGGCCGTCCTCTGTGGACGGCGCCTGAATTGCCGCTAATTGTGAGGAATGATCCAGCGTGTTAACCGGTGCCGATCGCTGATTCGACAGAGGATATATGTTCGACGCGCGTACTCGCTGTCCCTCTCGACGCCGAGGCACCTTTGCGAACATTCTTAGCGATTATCGTTTACGTCGATAACGCGGTTGGCCGCGAGGAAGTGGAAAGGGTTACCTTTGGATCCCTCCACTTTTAGGAATAATCGCTGATTCCTACTCAAATCGACCACCTATTTCTGGACTTATTATATTTTAATTCTGGATCTACTTTCGTTGATTTAGAATTTTACTCGACCACATCGACATTCTATTTCTATACAATAGTAGTCATTTCGGTAGTAATAATTGCTGTGCAATAATTCTTTCTTCAAATAACAATTTAAACCATCTTAAAACCTCTCCTATATCTTCACCATAGAAAGTGTGTATATAAGATAAATATCTAAATTATCTCTTCCAAACCTATATCCTCTAGACCCACCCTCAGCATCACCGATTATATATCCATATGTCCCAAAAAGACTCATCATCGTTGCGCGTATTTAAATCTTCCCACAGCTTTGTCCCCGTTGCTTAAAGCAGATCGTCGATGCCAGGTACCTTTCGTTAAGCTCGCGAAACGCTTCTTCTCGATCCAATGGAGAAGCAGTGATAGAAAGAGAGAGAGAGAGAAAGAGAGAGAGAGAGAGAAAGAAAGCAAGGAAGGCCCGCGGCGAGGACGAGCGATGCCATTGTAATTTTGATGGCGTGCGACAACAAGGAGGGATAGCTCGGAAAATAAATGAGGCCGAGAAAGGGCCGAGGGAGCGATTAAACGTCCGTCAGGGGGCTATCTATATCGATGGGCGTCAAGACACGGCCCGTGGAGGCGAGATTGCCAGGTTTTGCACGCGAGCAACCGAAGATATCCTTTTCTCGGCAATAGCGGACAATGGTGGACTGTCGGCATTATGGGGGACATTGTCGTGGCTCGATATGGGTCCTGTTGCCCCGGGTATACAAGCTGCAATATCGAGGCCTCCCTCTACGTGCGTCCAGTTGCCTTTTTACCGCTCGAAGGCCTCCGCTGTCGCTCCTGGGGGCCGGACTTTTTCTCGTTTGTTTCGATCACTCACGGCTCGCTCCTCTTGGCCGCTGGACTTTACCTACGATAGCGCGCAAATATTCCTTGGATACAGATATATTAATATATCGCGGATTCCTTGGCAGGTTAAACCGCGCGAACCTAACTCGGAATGTTGGAGGAAAACGAAATATTTTTTCCTGGTATTATAGTTTAAGATTATATATTATATATTGCTTGTTCATGAATAAATTAATGTCTCGGATTGATACTAATATTGTGTCATTAATAATAATAAAATAAAAATAGGAATAATATTGTATAATAGTGTAATAAATTGTAATAATTAATTAATAATCTTATTGTGGTAATAATGTGCGTATTATTGTATTATTGAAAATAATTGGTAAATCGAGAAACGTGGAGATCAAGAATCGTGTACAATTATTCCCAGTTGGCGATGAGGCTTATCCTAAAATTTGGAGAATCTTACTTTGCGAGGTTAGCAGGAACGCGATCGTGACCCTTTTCCCTTTTATCTCTGTGAGCACGCCAAAAGGGCGTCACTGCATAATGCCTTGCAGCGCGGTGGCGAATCGAAAAAAAGAATCTTATGATAATTAGCCGTGGCCGTGGCTGATATCCGCGACAAACGTACGTATATATCCTTATTATTCGAGGCAAACCTTTCGGCAGGGCCGTGAATAAGCCCTTTATCGGCGTGACCCTGTATATATATGTAATAATATATATATATATATATATATACACATCTAAGTGACCGCCTGTGACTGGTACCCCGTGACAACGGCCCTTTTTCCAATTATCGATTCGATCGGCCCTTTCCGTTTGACCCGCGCCTGAAAAGCGATTCATAATACCTCGAAATGCGCCCTGTATTCCCCTCACGAGCTTGCGGTTTTTCCGCAGCCGTATCGTACCTACGTCTGCGCCTTCCCTGCTCGACGAATATAATGCCGTGTAGTCATGAAATGCATATAAAGCGACGTACTGATGGGGAAAAATATCTGCGAAAATAGTACTGGTATCGTGGCAAAGTAGTGTGTGTATATTAAAGAATAAATATAATTGTGCAATTCATCATTCATTGATTTGTAATATTTTTAGAGAGTTTGTTTAATGCAAAGGTTTTTTTTTTTTTTTATTTGTGCGATCATGAGTCTGTGGCGATTATATGGAGGATCGTAGCCAAGTCGAAGGTGATAAAAAAAACATAGCATGGGAAAAGAAAGGCGTTGGAAAAAGGGGGGTGGAATGACAAATATCCAACCTCGTCGTACTTCAAGAGTCCGACCTTAAATATAATTTTATCTTTGCTCCGGCATCTCTATCGGTCTTGGCTCCCCCTTTTCTCGTCTTTAAAGCTATTTGCACAGCGATACTGTATTCCGCCTGAATTTCCCTGGCGCCCCTTCGATCGTGACACTTTGGGTTAATAGATGCGAAGAAACAGGATTACCAGTACTAAAAAGTACACGTAAAACGAAAGTTGATACTTACTTAATGCCTCAGAATGCAGTTTTTCGCGTGAAATCGATACGATTAATGTTCGGGCTAAAATCTTTAACGTAAATTCGAAATCACGGTATACATATTAGATACAGAAACTGATCTTCCGCGTAGAAGTTCAAGAATTACGTACAGTCATGTCGATAAAAAAGGACGATTACGTTTTAGACATTCATAAATCACATAAACAATCCTAGCCGAAGGCACGTTCGAGAGTCATGGTAAGATCGTTAGCATTGTCCCTCGAAAGCGAGAATTCGAGGCCAGTGGCTGTGAACTTGCGGCCAGCCTTCGAACCGGCGCGATCACCCTCTCTCCTTTTTCCATCTACTTCTTCCAGCCCTCTTTCCTCCTCCCTCCTTTCTCCTTCCTCCGTCCTTCCCTCATCCGCCGGCTACGCTCTTGTGTAATCGATTTGCGGAAGTGCCGATAAGTAAAGCGTTATCGCGAGTCCTTCTGTGGGAAAGATAAACGTCCGAGCAGCTTGTCTTTCTTACGAAAAGAACTGCCACGACGACGAGAGAGAGCCGATCGGCGTGGATGGAATATTTTGCTCCGTAAAAGGATTGAGGCTTGTCAGTCCGGGTGTCTCGAGATTGCCAGGAATTTAAGCGCATCGAGCTCGACTGCAACCGCCTTGATTAATGTCTCGATTATCCGCTTGTGATTTTATCGAAGTGGAAATGTAGAATATTGTTTCGATTATCCGCTTGTAATTTTGTCGATGTGGAAATATAGAACGTTGTTTGGATTATTTGCTTGTAACCTTATCGACGTGGAAATATAGAACGTTCTTTCGATTGTCTGCTTGTAACTTTATCGACCTGGAAATATAGAACACCGTCTCGATTATCTAATTGTAATTTTTTTAAATATTAAAATACCTCAGAAAATTGGGTACACGGAACGAAAGATTTACATCCTAAATTCGATGGAAGCGTGCGGTGCATTAAGGCAAAATACGAAGGACAAAGTCGTCGTCGGTTTTGCTTTCAAGAAGATCGGGCGGTAATCAAAGCAGAAGCGCGACAGGGATTCAATTTGCTAGCAGCTGTAGCCCTAATGGAAATATCCCGTAGAATGAAACGGCATTCATCAGCGGCAAAAGTCTTAAATAATGTTTGGGGCGAGGGCTTCGATACGTCGGCCCGCGGCATTGTGCTCGGCCTGAATCGGGCGCAAACGAGAAGGATCTTTAATATTAGTTAGCGCCCGCTGAAGGTAAACAATTGATCTAACAACGTTGCAGCCGAGTTCAACGATCGAAGATCTTAGGAGGATCAAAAGGATCGGCGCTTAGCGATATTCGGATTACAAAGAGCTTCCTTCTCTGAATACCGCAGACGCGTTTAGCGCATTGCTCGATCGGCTTTAACCCTTTTGCGATCGAAGAATTTCTTCGATGAGAGTACAAATTAATCGGAGCAAATACAGCTTTTCGGAGTTATTTCTCAAAAATTAATATTTTTATACTCATCGAGACTTCTATAGCTTTTAACTGGTTGATTCAGATCCAAGCACCGATATTTTGTATCGATAGAGAATTCGAAATGGAATACAGAACTGGAAATAAATCGTGCGAGAGAGGTTTCTAGGTACTTGAACGGTTTATCGACCTGCACTTGTCCATCTTCTTGTCTTATCATACACGTAGAGCGATAGAAGGACGCGGAATGTGAAGGATCGTCTACGATCAAAGCAAGAGCGATAAGAACGAAGTAAGAGAAGATTATCCCTACACCTTGGAGCAAGTTCTGAGCCTTATTATTTCCATTATTCGATGCGGTTCGAACGGTTCGCTGATCGCATTGGCTGACCTCTTCCTCTTCCTGCGGATCTTCCCCGATGATTCTCATTGAAACCTTTCATTCTTCCCGGGGAATAACGCGATCCTTTGCGCCACCTTAAGCTCTGCCAGTCCTTATCCCCCCAGAGCTACTCCCATCCTTTTCCACGGTACCGAGAGACAATTTTATATTATTGCATTATACGCCGCGAGAGGGTTGGCTCTCGCAAAAATTGGCCCTTCCGAGGATCATCGTTTTATCCGACGCACAACGCGGGAGTAAGAGGTTCGTCCTGGCATTTTGCTCGAGAATCCATTTACAGCAACCCGCTTCGCGGTGAGAAAATCGCTTCAATTACGGGATACGTGCCCCTAACACGTACTACGTGGACGACAAACTAATTGGTTTTTTCGAATTCAAGAGCAGAGGCGCCGCCTGCCATTTGACCGCGCGTTACATCGAGCTGAGGTGGAATAAAAATAAACCACATGGGGAGCTGTTAGATACTTAGGTGGATTTCTCTTCGTTTCGAGATATTTAAGATGTCGCTCTTGATTTGATCTTGCGATCTTTGACTTAGGTTAAGACACCTGAGTCTCGCTTTAACTGATTTTTATTTTCAAAATTAAAACATACGAGTAAGCGTGATTACTTCAGCACGAATCGAGCCGCGCGAAGCTCAGACCATCCTGGAACGCGGCGTGCTCCGCAATTAAATTCGAAAAACGGCGGATGCCTGCAAAAACGAACGTCCGCGACAGTCCTATTTCCGTTATCCCCGCAAAACCTCAAAGTTACGATAATGCCGCCGCGAGTTTTAATGGAAGGTTCGCTCGTCTCCTTGGGCACCGCGCGATAATTGCTCAAGGAATACGCCAAGTCCTTTGTCGCTCGGAATTCCTTAATCCGCGAAGGCCAATATCCTGCGAAACCGCGATTAATCCTCGTTATTCTCATCCCTGAGCGCTTTGATCGTCGCTGGAGTGATACAATACGAGGAGAGGGATAAAGGGCAAATCGAAACGTGGGCCAAATGGCGACGATCGATATTATCGAAACTCGTCGCGAGACGTTGCTCCCTTCTTCTCTTAAATATCCACTCGACGATAGGATCGAAAAGATCCGTTCGAAAAATACTCAGGCCCTTCGTACATTATACTTTGCTAAATTGCGAAGGGCAGGTTAGGATCGCGTGGGGTGGAAATGGCGGAGGAAAAAGAAAGGAGGAGGCGGAGGGGCCGAAGAAAGGCAGGGTAGCGCCGGCACGAAAGCAGATAAAGCTGGCATATCGAAGAGGAGAGACTGGCTGCGCATAAACGAGCCGTACGCGGCCACGTCTCGCTGCGGAAATTAAGCAAATCGGCAGATATGACGTAGGAACATTAGAGGGCACTATCTAAGGTGGCGGCGTTTAGAAATTACCAGGCGGCCATTTGCGCACACTGCGAATATCCCTCCTCGGCGCCAATTCCACCGTCCTTTATGAAGCGGTTACGCAGCTTTATACGCAACGAATTATTTACCCCGATAATAGGATTCCGTGGCTGAGCTGTCGCGAATGAACGACTTACGAGTGGACAAGAAGGGATATTTGCGAGCAGTACCAGCGTTGATGGATATCGAATACATGTATACTCTGAAGCGGAGTAAGAGGCGTTGATGTTAGAGTAAAAGGTATCATGGTTCCCCCTGTTGAACTTTACTGTAGATATTCAACGAATTTCTATGGGTGTTTTATGTTTAACAGTAAACACATATTAGGGGTGATTGATGAAGAATATGTTATTATAAAGCTACGCAAGACTTCGATGGTTATAATATTAAAGTACATTTTAGTGACAGAAGCCAAGAGCTTCCACGAGATTACACAACGATCTACGCGTTTTCGAGAGCGCCGAATATATGGACAAGCGATTTCGCTTTGCGACAAAGGCGGCGATATCGCGATAAGTATCAAAGGGAAATTCCGTAATCCGCCGAATGGCGGCTTTCAAAGTGTCCCGCTACTTCGTAGCCGCCAAGGGCGACGCACTCGTTACCGGACGGCCGGCCGAATCAATTTGTAGGGATAATAAGTTCCACGAGTAGATAAACGCCGACGTGAATAACGACGATAAGCGCACTGGCGGAAAGGAGGGACGATCAAAATCTGAAATCCCATCGGGAAGTGGAGGAGCCACTCGGACGATGCTAGAGGCGGTAGGAGATAGAGGGAGAGAAAGGAGAGGAAATCGGATAAGAAGGAGAGAGAAAAACGAGGGAAGAAGAGTGAAGAAGCGAATGAGTGTGTATGCGAGAGAGAGAGAGGTGCTCAATGTATGCGCGGGTGAGCGAGTGAGAGGGTGAATGCATGAGCGAACGAGGGCGGCGATGCATGCGCGAGCGAGTGAGAGAACGAATACAGGTGTGAGCGAGAGGGCGGAGCCAGGAGCGAGTGAGAAAGCGACTATGAGACGGGCAATGCATGCGCGAGCGAGCGAGAGAGCGAATACAGAAGTGAGCGAGAGGGCGGATCCAGGAGCGAGCAATGAGACGGGCAATGCGTGCGCGAGTGAGTGAGAGAGCGAATGCAGGAGCGAGCGGAAGAGCGAGTGAGAGAGCGAATGCGCGAATGAACGTGAGAGCGAGCGAGCGCACGCGAGGGTGAGCGAGTCAATGGGAGCGTGAGTGAGTGAGAGAGAGATAGAGAGAGAGAGAAACTGCTCCCTTTTGTGCCTTTGCGGCTAATACGATCCAATTCGGATCTACCGAGTATTCGGATCCTTAAATCCTGTTTGCGCCCATTGTCCAGCCGCTGCCGGCTCTTCGTCCTTTCAAAACACAGTCCACCCATCGGCGCTCACCCTCCTGCTTCGACGGAGAGCAAAACTACCCTCCGCGCGTTATCCAGCCGCCGCGGCTTGACCGACGGGGCGGTTTTTCACCCTTGCCCGTAACTTTACCAGCGACCAGGCCGTTGTGCTGATTCGAAATATTGCACTTCTGTACGCACGTTTCGCCTCGAAATTTCATTCTTCGAAATATACACCGATCGTTTGTCGTTACTTTATGTAACTTTACGCGGGCGATTACTTTGGAACTTTGATGCAACCGTCGAAGCTACGTTGAGTTTTATTGGAGGACGAGTTTTCGTTGCAATTTTAGGAGTCACGTAGGAGAGGAAGAGTAAACTAAAAGTGATTCACGAGGGTTATTTTTAAATAGTTAGCGGAAGGTAGAATGATGTGAAATGAAAACTGTAAAGGTGATTTCTAGGGGATTTCTAGGAGTAGCGCATTTACGATTGTAACTACTTTTGTCTGAATCGTGAACTACTTTGTTCTTCTCTACTGTTTGCCCTCCTTTCATTTTTGAGATAAACTCTTCGAGTCGACTACTCCAGAATTTATTGTTTAAGCTTCCAATAAACGAGTATGAAATATATGCATCATTTGAAAAACGTTCTAGGATGATAGGTAGGATCCAAATAATCAATTTCAAATTTCGAAAGTTGAGCTGTATGGTCATACCCATTGTTGTTCGAAAGCAATGAGCGAATTGTCCGACTCGTGCCAATACCGACAAGAGGGAAACTACCGACTACCCTGGCGAAACTTCCGTCGGTCCTTCCGCCGCTTTTCATGTACCATCCTGGTAGCTGGTTTATCGGTGGGCATTCTGCTTTATCGACGAGCAGAAGCTTACCTAAGAAACTGACATGACTGCAGATGGGGAATCCCCCATGAAACTCCATGAAAATCCTGCAGATGTTGTCGGCTTACGGACGACGATCACAGAAGTCGCTGGAGGGATGACACGCATTTACATACACGATCAATTCTATGCTTCGTACATACTGACTTCCAATATCGAACTTAAAAGCGTAAATGAACGGTTGATAAATAGTTCTCCCTCATATTAGAAAAAATTTAATTATAGGTCTAAAAACATTAATTGATCAAATCCACGTGCCTGATGAGTTGCTCGTAACTTCGATAAATTGGCATCTACTTTAAACAGCGTATCCTAAATAACCTAAATCAGCATTACGAACATACGACGTATAGATAAAGTGAAGAACTTCAGCACTAAAGTAAATGAGATGTCAACATTTATGAACCGCATTTTTGCAGTAGTATCCAAATACACAATTTCTCGTGTGCTATGCTAGTCTAGGGAAACGATTAGCGCAGGATTTTATTATATTGCGATTATAGGTAATCGTTCCAGGTGCTCTTACGGCACATTAGCCCGCACTCCACACATAAGGCGTCGGCATTTTTCTTCGACGCATAAAACGAAACGACAAATCATCGGCATACGCGCCGCCACGTTATTATCACTATCATTATTATTATTTTCGTTCGTTAATTACGAACGGAATTGGATCCGCGAATTGTCCGTGCCCGGGAATCGCGAGGGCCAAAGGACGCGCGCGGATTAACCATTGATACGGCAAAAGTCGAGTGCCGGTCTTTCTCCCCCTTCCCCCTTTTTTTTCCCCTCCTCCCCCGCCGCCGACCACCGTGTCAGTGTGTCGACGCGCTTAATTGGCTCGTTATATTAATTGAATTTCATTATCCGCCGGGCCGACAATGGCCGGCCGTTCAGCCGACGGGATTAAACGAACGGCGGAAAGTGCATTTTCCGCGCTTGATTACCAAAAAATGTTTCACGGCCGCTTGTCGGCCCGGCGATTCAAAAAACGCAGATAATTCAACCGGTATAAATCCGGGCAGATTGCTCCGAAAAATATTTTTCACCGTCGACAATCGAAATATATTCCGCGGTACCCGGGGAGTTTCACGCCGAGATTCAGGCACTAATTAAACGCGATTCTGCGGTTCACCCCCTTTTTTTCCCCTCGCCCGCCCCTACTTTACCCCCTCCTTCCCCCCCCCCCCCTCCTCTGGCAACACCAGAGAACTCGCGTCGGACAGAGGCGAGAGGGGGGGGGGGCCGATTTTTACCCGCTTTCGTTTTCTATTCGCCCGGGCCGCGATAATGGATCGCAACTTTATTACGCAACGCCACAACGCGATGGCACAATGCCGGCTTATTGTAATCTATCCCGCCATTCCGCTCGCACTTGGTGAAAAGACGGACGACGGTAGTTACTCCGCTTTTATTTGATCCCGTCGACGGCCTGCCGCCGGTAATGGATCGCCATTTTTTATTATCCCACGTAATTCCATTCTGCGCCGTTGCCGGCCGTTGTGTCGTTACAACATAACGCCACCGGCGCGCGGGATATAAAACGGCGTTATTGTTTCCGGCCTTAACGACCGCCTGAAAAAATAACCGCCGACAAAGCGGACGCATTTCATCCCCTCCGTTAATTAAGTTCGCGGATAACGTTAATCACTCGGCGCTGCTGTGATTGCGGGGACTCGAGCTGGGGCTAGTCTGAGAATCTTCGATGGGAATAAGGATCGGTGCTTGTGATGGCGGGTCCTGGGTTGGCGAGAGTGACGTATAGAAGAGGTTAGGTTGATTCCTATTTAACGCGACTTACTATTTTTATACGACGTCGCTTGTCGTAGACGTACGAGAGATCTTGTATAAGACTAGAGTATTTCGAGCTTATACAAGAGATTTGAAGTGACATTGAATTCGAATACAGCGGCGTAAGTACATTCGAACACATCGACGATCGCGAGTCATATAGGATCGTTCCTGACTTCGGTGGTCGTTCTTGGATATTTTTCATGGGTATCGGAAACAATGTCAGAGATATCGGAGGGTCCGTTAAAGCGCGTATTAAGGTCACCGCGCCGAAAGAAACAGCGTTGACTCCGAGCCACGGCTCGTATGGATTTTTGGACAACGGTGTCGTGCACCGGGTCACCTTTCGACGTTTTCTCGAAATTGATTTATGCCCCCGGCAGCAAGCGTTGCCATTGTGTCCCCCCAGGGCCGTCATTGTCCGTGCAAACAAATTGACCACCGGCGAACCGTCCGCGCATTGTCGGTCCATTGAACAATCTGCGGAGAGAAAAGGGAGAAAAATGGCGAATGCGTGCCCCCGGCTTCCAGGGCAGATGCTGGGAAAAAAAGGGCCGACGGAGGATCTCTTACGCGCGAACGGAGGGACGAAAGTTCTCTCAGTTTTACGGAATTCAATGCAAACGTCTGTAATGTTACATCTCGGTTTTATCACGCTAAGCGCGCGTTACGAACCTGATAATGAAGCCCTTTTACACGATGAATATTGTAGGCTAAATGTTTTATTTTTATCGAATATTGTTTTAATAATAATTACGAGAAATAAGGTGAATAATGCATATTGTATATTCGTATCGGATGATCCATGTGCTGTATAACGTAGCCTTGGATTATTTTCCACTTTATTTTAATCGCTATTAAGTACAACGAAGGTACAGATGAATATCTATACGTAGGTGTAAATCTAGGTTCCACCTTCAGCTTGTATGTGAATCTGTACGTAGTAGGCTTCTGTTTCTTTTGTATTTGGTATGAATCGCTAAGCTTGTTTGGCCCAGGATCTACCGTTTAAGGTAGGTTTCGCTCTATGGAGTGTGCGGTATACATATCGCACAGAAGATTTTCGAGATGATGGTTGGGGTTCGACTCCGGTCCGCCACGTGGAGAATAAGTTCGTACTTCCACGTACCATGGCCCAGATGGTCGCTTTTCACGGATCGACAATGCGCCTTTTGGCCACTTTATTTATCGTTTACAAAATACCTTTGTGCGATGGACAGCGAACCGAAGCAAGACCTTGGCCTGACAGATTAGTCGGCCATTGTCGCTTCGGAAACGAATCGATCAGCGTCTAGCCGTGGGTAAACCCCTTGATAAAAGAACCTTAGGCAGGACAAAACACGTCTTCGCGAAGCTTAATGTCTGCCATAATCGGGCAAAAAGTATTTACACCCTTGCTTCATTATCCAGCCAACACCGATCGCTCTCTACAGATTACACGATAATAGTCGAAACAAAAATTCCCCCAAATCCTATATTTTAGCACATCCCGTTCTCTTAGAATAACAAACCAAACGTATCAAAAGCAGTCCATAATAATCGGATGAAAAATATCTCCATCCACGTTCGCGCCAGGGAGCAAATCAATTTAACGCCCAAGAGAAATACGTACAACCGTAATACGATTCTATTCGGTCTTGAAGGCTTTCTCGTGGATAACTTTTTAACTCGCGCAAGATCCAAATGGCCCGTCCAATCCCATCGGGGCGGGGATTAATTCCGGATTTTAATTTGTGGAATATAATTAAGGCCGATGCGACACGGTAATAAAGAGCCTTCTGTCGGCGTGGCATCAAGAGCCAGCGGCCACCATTCTGTTCCGTGCGAGTGCCCCTGGAAGGGCAGTTTTTGTCTCCCGGAGGAGAGGAACTCGATTCAGGGGCCAGTTTCAGCCGCCTCTCCGATTGGACGGAGGAACAGGTCGAAACAAAAAGAGTGGAACACTCCGTACCGACCGCCCAGCGTGTCCAAAGGACGCCAGCCAAGTGATTCTTCTTGCACGTGGCTCTGGCCGCCATATTGGTCGCAAGGTGACACCGACAAGAAAGGATTGCGGTTCACGCGCTCGGCCATGAAAAACCGAGGGTCCACCTGACGAACTTGCGATCTCCTTTTTTCTCGAGCGTCTTTTCTCGCTCCTTATTCTTACGTATTTTCCGACAAACGACCGTACATCCGAGGCTCGATTTTTCTGAAAAGCCTGTCATCAGGTTTTTTTTTCTTCTAGATAATAATTTGGCAAGTCAGCGGCTGAATCGATCGGTGGAGCGATTAGATACGATATAAGTGCTTCGTGGATGTCGTGGAGTCAACTTGAATGGTCTTTTAAAAGCGTTTTATTGACGAGCATTTAATAGATAACGCATTACGCCGTGGTGGACATGGATATCTGAAACGTGTATTTCGTTATCCATGATCGTATTTGTAAAGAGCGTATTCGGGAGTCTCGTGATGAAGCATTTTTCCAGGGAATTTGTATATGGTAATGAGTTAATTTGTTTTTAAAAGGTAGCGATATATGCTTCGCGCATTACAGCGCGCGTATACGCGATGACAGTGCAGGGACAAGATTATTTTGAGACGAGATATTTTAAGTTGTCACCGCTTCCGACGATCGTGCCTTGGAGAGACTTGGAAAGGCTTTGACCTCGATCGATGGTCTTCGTGTTCCGCTCCGCGAGTAAGGATGGAGGACAGAGGACGAGTGTTTTTTTAATACCCGAGACCAATGTCTCGTTTTGAGGAGAGAACGATCGTTAGACCATGGCGATTATGTCTCCGTTATAAAAGAGGTCGATCACCGGGGTGCGATAAAAACGAAATAACGATATATTCGATCGTTGCGCTCTGGTTCGCTCAAAATCTGGAAGCGGATCATCCGTTCCTGCAATTCTCGCCTCTCTGCGTCATCATTTCCAACTTAATCCGACAGCTACTCTAAATTCTCGTCTTCCCTCTTAACACTAGAACTATCGACCACTTTCCGAATATATTTAGAACACTATATACATCATCGAAAAAAAGGGAAGTATAAAAGGAAATTTCAGTAAAACCAAACAACGATCCAAACAATGCATAAGAATCATGAAAAATCTCAAAAAACGCATCGTTATACAGCACTACGATTTTTTAAACAAAGCCACCGATCAGTCATTTCGATCGGTTTGGTAGTTCCAGTCTTAATTACATTCACACTTCCTTCCCCGGAGGGTCGATCCTCGCCATACACTCGTAATCTCGTTCCCCAACCCGAGCTCGGCGTGGCCCAGCCATTTCCACTAGGAAAGAAACGCGACGCGAAAACGCGAACTCCTTCATCATCCCCCCGGGGGCGGCTCTGGTCAATGCCGAAAAACAAGCGGGCAAAGAAGCGAATTCCCCATCGGCCCATTGTCTTTCCGCCGTCGGGTGGTGCGGCCTTCGGCCCTTGGTCCCGCGGCTAGCTCCTTCCTTCGTCTTCCGGCCTCTCTTCCCACTCACCCCCCTCCCCCCTTTCGCCCCTGTCGTTCCTCTCCAGGTTCCCTTTCTCCGCCAGTAGTCGGCCCACCTCCTCCACCCCCGGCTTTCGTCCCCCGGGGCCGGCGGCTCCTCCGTTTCCCAGGCTCGAAGCCGCCGTCTTTTTCTTCCTCCGGGGCTGCTGCTTTATAAGACGACAAAAGAACATCGCGGCGGAGTCAAGATGGCGCAGGGACACCGAGGTGGAGCGCCGAGCCACTGGCAGAGGCGCGGAGGCTCTCCTCTCCTCGTGCCCCCCTGCTCACCTCCCCCCTCCTCCCCCCTCCTTCGCCCCCGCCGCCTTCCTTGCCATTGTTGCCACGAGCAGGAGAGACAAAATGAACCCGATTGTTAGTCCGGGAGGCATCATAATGAACGCCCATTCACCGGGAGACACCAAATGAGCTCCCGCGTCTTGTCCCGCGGCTTTGTCCACGATACTTTTAATTCTCTGCTCCCCCTCTCCTCCTCCTTCCCCCTCCCCCCCTCCCCACCCGCCCCACCTTTGTCTTCCTCCTGGAGGCTCCCTGGCCTCGACCCGTTATTTCCTCCTTTCCGACCGACCGACGTGTCCCTCCGCGACGCCCCCCTCCCCTCCCACTCCTCCTCCCCCCCCGCCCTTCCCCGGGGATACGGTTTCGTTGCTACCGGTGTGTCGTCTCGCGGGCGAAAGAGTGAGGGGGATGGAAATCGCCGACCCTCTCTCGGAGAGGTCCTTTGAGCCTCGCGAATTTTTCCCATTACCGGGTCACCGATCGTCGTCTCGCACCCTCGGACCCGCTTTATCCGGCCGGATTGTGAATTACCCTCGGGTATTGTGACGCCGACGTTGTTTCTTAGCTCGCGGCTGCTGCACCGCGCGCGCCCGGGCAGGGATGCTGATTGGAAATTAAGTCGAGGAGCGTACGAGTGTGGGGATTTTGTATTAAATTTTGTTAGGGTGCTGGTTCGTTTGTTCGAGGCTGGGTTATGAGTTGGCCTTGAGGATTGTGGTGTCGAGGGTTGTGGTTCTTGGGTGTGTCGGGGGTGGCGTGTCGCATTTAGTTTGATGCGTTTTTCTGGAAATCGGGCGTCCGATTGGTTCGCTTCGAAGACGAACGGTTTCTATTGGCGTGGTATCCACAAATTGTCAGAAAGGTGGTCAGAATGTGTGGAAAGCAATGGTCGGTACTTTGAATAGGATTTTTTCACTCTCCCATTCAAAATTGGTGTTTTACTTTCACAAGAAAACGCTCGCTTCATACAAGTATACCTGATAAGTCGAGGCAGTTGAGTGGGAGAAGATTCTAGTGGTATTTCCTTACACACCCTTCAGCAAGCTTTCTTCGATTTTACATTATTCTCATCGAGGATTTTCACGGTGAATCCATTCTTCCTTTCGTATCCCTTATCGCCAGGCCGATAGACGAAATTATTTATCCCCTGTTCCCGTGATCAGCGCCATTGGCCAGGAATTATTTCCTGTCGCGCCTCGATCCTCTGTCCGCCTTATTTGTATGCGCGCCTCCGCCGCTCGCTTCTTGGCAGCGGCAACGCGGATGTGTTCCTTTCGGCGCGAAAGGCGAAAGGAGAATGAAAATATTATTGCTCGATCCGCGCGCGTCATGCATAAATGCATCGATCGCGGCCGCTTCTCCTGGGCCGCACTTCGTCTACCGCGGCAGCCAACGGTGCGGCTGTGCAAACAACGATATCCATAATATTAAAGTCACAAGCAACGGCTTATTAACCGTACCCACGCTGCGCGTCTCGCCTCGCCGCCCTCTTCTTCCCGCGTCCCGGCTTCTCGCCCCCTTCCCTCTACTCGCGTCTCGAAGGAGATGCCCTTTTCGAAATACTTTTCTGCGTCGTTTCGATGGACCGCGATAGAGTATTTGTTAATCGTTTTCCTCGACTTTATTATTGATTTTATATTCATTTATGTATTAATAATACGTTGAGTTTTAAGATAGCAAGAATATAGCGTTTTGGTATTAAATAAGATTTGCTGAGTGTTGACTTCTTTCTCCTTTTTTTTTTTGCTTGATAATTATAAATTTAATAAGGCTACGTGGCTGATTTTGAGTTTATCATGTACTCTTGGTATTAGAAAGATAGGATCGCATAACGCATCACACGATGAATAATAAAGAATCACTCATACGGGCTCGATTGAACTCTATCTCGATAAACCTAGCTTAAAATAACCGATTAAGATACATCATAGCGTGTAATATGATATATACGTATAATTGAATTTTGAAAGTTGTTCAGAATTCTGTTCGCTCCTTCGATCCCCGTGTATCGTATCCATACAGTGATTTTAGTGCTCGTGAAAGGGATGAGAACATCCAGAATTAGGCATTGTCGTTTTGAGCGATAGAGAATCGATGGATCATCCCTTCCGCGTCCCCCCTCCCCGAAGCGGAGTTTTGGTGGCAAAAAAGCGTCATGAATCCCGAAGTATCGACGGTCCCACCGGTGAAAGGGCCTCCTCCCCTTCCCAAGGCCTAGCGGATCATTCCTGCACCGTGGCTAATCGCGTAAAATCGCATCGAAGGTGATCGATACTACCCCGATGCACTCGGGAATGACCGTGAATTAGCTTCCTACGTTTCGTCTGTCTCTCGTACCTGAGCGTCAACAGAGGGTGAATCGAGAGAGGGGAGGCACAGGGAGCTCAACAAATTGACATTGTTCCCACAATGGCTAATAAATTGTTTTCCGCAGTGTGGCCGTTGCACGAAGCCATTCACGGCTCATCGGGCCTCCCTTTGAGCTAGTCGAGGAGAAGAGGACGGACGAGCGTGTCCTCGAGGCTCTCGCAATGCGCAGAGAGACGAGGATGTACGAGAAACAATGCCAAAGAGATATAGAGGCACGCTCGATCCAAGTCCTCGATCTCGAATATCTCAACCTTTCGTTCCTTCGCACGACTGTATCTGTCATATAGGGTGGGCCGTCTACTGGTTTGTTTTTAAATTATAGACACACTGGATGGCAACTTATATGGCATGGATGACTTATATGGCATCACTGGTGTGACCCATGTGCTTGAAATTAGAACAGCTGGTCAGTCTGAAAACTCTTAAATCAAAGAATCCAACCTTCACGATAAAAAAAAATTTGTTTTAAATATTCGTGTAGACTCGTTTTATAGCGTTTTGAAAAGCAAACTTTTAAATGGCCCACCCTTTAGTAACTCAACCCTCGATCTCTTCGCGAGATGCTTCGCCATCGCGCTTAAGTCTCTCAAACCTCGATCTCACTCGCGCAGCGAGCCTCAGTGGCGCTAATTAAAATCCTCCCATCGCAATTACACGTCGCGCACCACCGCGAAATTCCCTTAGTCGCGACATCTGGCAGCTCCCAGTCGGCACCCCCGCGGCAGGGGTTTTGAGACACGCGAAGGAAAAAGAAGGAAGGCGCGGCCTGCGCGGAGAAAAATTTCGGCGTGAAAACGTGTAGTCACGTTGTTATATTGGCTGGTAGCTCCTTGCGAGGCGCAGCCGCCTTCGATCGGCGCGCAGCCTCGTCGGGAAGGGCTGCTGCCTTCTATAGCGTGATTAATTCTATTTACCTGCAGCCGGTGCACCGGTGGATACACCCGTGGTATAATTTATCAGTTTGTCGGGCCTCATTGTCGCCCGTACGGCTCGTTGCTAATAGTCGGCCATTCAGGAATCGAGGGAAGCCATCTATTCTTATTACGAGCGCCGTTGTCCGAAGGTCCAAGACACCGGTGCTCCTCGCGCTCTCCTCTCTTTCTCCCTCTATTCCTCCCTCTCTCGATCCTTCTCCTACTCCCTATCTCCCACGGACTTTCCTTCCACGTCATTCTCCACGAAGCGCTTCCTGCCGGACTTCATCTGCTGGCTGTGACCGCTGGAAAATCGAAGATGCCCGGGAGACGGCTCGAAGGTTGTTAATAAAATTCGCACCGACCCGTGCGCTGATTTTCTGTCGCCACGCTGCTGCTTTATAATCGAGAACTAATGCGAAAGATTAATTTGATGAAGACTTGCTTTACGGAATAAGTGTAATGGTATGTGTTTGTAGCAGATTCCGGATCCCTTGTAAGATTAGCTGTGCAACGATGGATTTATTGCTCGTTGATGGTAAATTTACTGGTTTTCAGGTGAAAAAAATTCTTCTATTTCATTACTTCTATTTTAAGAGTGTAGAATATTGAATTCTGGCGTGGAATATGCGAGGGCTTCTTGTGAAAGAAGTTTTTTCTAAATTTAACTGACTACTTAGACAAACTTCTAACTTGGGCAATGCGATCTTTGCTTGCTGTACAATATACATAATTGATTTGTTGATAATGTACAGTGTACATTCTCAGATTATTGCACACGCTTTCCTTCAGTCAGCCTTGAACATCGGGCAATAAGATAAATACCAACCCTTTTGGTGGCAGGATCGTAAAGTCGGATGGGCGTAATTTCGTGTAATCCTGGGCTATACGTGAGAAGTATTCCCGCCGGAAGCAGGAAGGATACGGATACGGTTCGACGAGGGGCGATTCGACTCCCATTCTTGATCCTTACCCTATAGATAGAAGGCCATAATCGATTAGGCCGCGCGCGTATGACCATGGGAAGATTTACTGGCCGAAACAGATGGGGAGTTTCGGACGATGTCACCCCTTGTCTCCGCTCGTCATTAGCCGGGATTATTGTTAATATCTGACTGGATTCAGGTAGGGTGGCTTGTCGATACAAATCGATCCTCATGGGCCGATGGAGCATGGAATCGATCGGAAAAAACCTTTGTCACGATTCTCAACTCTTTTCCGCAAAAAAATATATCCCTACACTTTCGATGACGCGTTAGAAATTTCCATCGGATGATATATCGCAGGATCGATGAGATAGGATTGATAAAAAGTAAGGTACTTTCGAGATTCAGAAACATCGAATATATGCCTCTGTCCTGAATATATGTCTATGGACTTCTGAATTTTTGCGAAACATCTGGTGTAGTTATAAGTGGAGAAAACTTCGACAAAACCGACTCCGCCCGCCATGAGTGGTCGTCGAAGTATAGGGTGGGCTATATACTGGTTTGTTTTTAAATTATAGGATATGGAAACACTGGTGTGAGCGATTTGCTTGAAATTTGAACAGCTGGTCGGTCTCTTCGTTCTTAAAACAGAGACTCCAACCTTCACGATAAAAAAAAATGTCGTTTTAGATATCGATGTAGACTCATTTTATAGGGTTTTTAAGAACAAACTTTTAAGTGGCCCACCCTATACCAGGAGAAAGGCCCTCTTTCTCACGAGCTTCTGATCGGAGAGGACTAATCGCGCGAAGCGAAGGCGCGCGAGGCGACAATATGATTTAAGAAGCGACTCGCTCGAGCGAATAGAGCGGCGAGAACGAAGGATGATCGTGCAGAACGATCGCGTGGAGGATGAAGGGAGAATGACGAGAGGGAAATTCTCTCATTGGCTCTCCCTTTAATGAAGAATTCGGCGCAGTCCTGGCGGGCAGGTGCGGATCAAAGACTCGGTGAATCGATTTATCTTTGAATCGATCTAATCACCGAGCCCCTCGTGGATGAAAACCATTTGGAGGACGTAAAGATACATATTTCGTGTTTGGTAAGCGAGGCCTTGGCCGATAAAAGAAATCGCCGCCAATAAAGGAGAGCATGCTCGAAATCTTACTTGATTGTCCGAATCTCGAGATTTGCATACACTACAACAGACTTTCTGAACATTTCCGAACATTTATCGTGTTTCAAAGACTATTCTGAAGATACAATAATCCTATCCGCAACGTATTCCTAATCTCGCTTGCTCGATGCTTTCGAACAACACAGGATAACGATGATCTCTTTCCACACTTTTAATAATCCTCCCTCTAGTCTCATGGAGTTAAAGTTCAATCGATCAAATCGACATTCGCGTGTGAGACACAATAATTTTGACCACGGGTACGATAATTAAAGGGTTAATAAATAACAATTAAAACTCAAATCAATATCAGGAAATTGAGGTATTCAAGACTGATGAATAACCCTGTATAAAAGAAAGAAAATAATCTCATATTTCAAACACAACATAACCACTGCGAGTAATGCAAAATTTCCATGCGATACGCATTATCGACAAAACCACCCGATAGCAGGCATCGTCTATCACGGCAAACGCGCAAGTACAGAGATTTACGTGTCCAAAGCGCGTATAAATATGTACGTACGTACAGTACCAGAATAAGCGACAGAATTCTCGAAGCGCGTGGCTCGAGGGGGAGGGATTCGAAGGATGCAAGCCTGTCGAGTGGGACGAGAGCATTTTCGCGGAGACAACTCGATCTTTGGATCCCGATATTCCGCGAGGCGGCCTTCGTGGAGAATACTCGAAGTGGGTCGCATTCTGGAGGCGGTGAAAAATCACCGAAACGCGCCACGCAACGGATTTTCCTGGCCGCCGAGTCTAGAGCCGCTATATCCACGGTACTTATAATGGAACCATCCCCCGCGACCCTCCTGCCGAGGGTGTAATTTATCACCGCTCATAACAAGGAGCCACAAGTTTGTACATATTTCAGCAGTCGCCCACCAGCCCCGCTCCTCCCACTCTCCCTCCCTTTTCTCCCTTATCTCGCGGCCTTCCTCGTTCTCCATTTCTCATCGTTGTTCTTCCTACGAGGGTTGTTTCCATTTTCAGGATTCTTCTCCTTCCTCAACTTACACGGTACACTTGGCTCCTCGTATTTGCACCCTTCTTTCGTGTTTAACAGTGTTCCTACCACGAGCGGTCAAACGACCGGTCAGTGATTTCTTTGAACTTCTTTGAAAAAATCGCAGAACTTTGAGGCGCGGTCGCTTCTGAGATTTTTCGTGATTTTCTCGCAGCGTACGGATCGATAATTTATTTTTCCTTCGTCCTCTTTTTCTTTAAGGATATATCGAGCATATTTAAATGTGTCTGGAAAATGGCTCGTAGGAATAGTGTTAAGGAGGTCTTTGTTGTTCGATATACGATTTTGCTATTTACTTTTGATCCGTGGGTTGTGTCGTTGTTTTTGTAGGAGAAGGGTTGCTGGGTTTTCCCGCTGTTCATCGTGGTTCTGGTTTTTGCTGGGGTGTAAGAGGGGTGTCTTGTGTTATATGCTTGGTATCTTAACACGGGCAACGTATTTTCACGTTTTTCACGGTCCGTTACTGGAGCGCGGGTCACGTGAAAATACGTATTTAGTAGATTTACGCTAGAGGGCGAGTATGGTATAAATACCATGGACGTTGTATGTATGCTGTTTGCGTTGCTAGGCAACGCCTCGTATTGTTTCTTCCCAGAAGTCTCGTTGAGAAAAACGAGATGGCTTTCGATTTATCGCGATTTTATCGAACGATCAAAGTCCCGGGAGATTCGCGAAAAAAAAACACCCGCTGCGCGCCTAAGTCCACCGCGAAGTATACCAAGTGTTAAGATCCCAATTCTTTTGGTGATCGATTATAATCCTAGTTTATGTACATCTTTCACTCTTTCTTTTTCTACACAGGTATCTTCTCGTCATTATATTTCCCCGCTATGTCTTTATTCTTCGTCAATACTCCCATCGAGGTTCCTTCATCTCTCCGTTCTCTCCACCCTCGCTTCTTCCCATCCCTCCAACCTCCATCGGTCCGACTCTCCTTCGCGCGGATCCACGTTGGCCCCACCCTCGAAACCGACCTTCCACCACGAGCAAGGGGGTTGTCCGCGACAGGGGGGAGTGCCAGCGGAGACGTTATTATTTATACGCGCCATTATATGTCAGGCGAAAGTCGCGGGAATATTGTTCGAGACGTTCCTCGCATACATTATACGAAGGGGTACGAGGGAGCGAGAGAGAGGGGGGGGGGATATATAGATACAGAAGAAAGAGGAGTGAGGAGGACAGATATGCGGACAGAAAGAAAAACTGAGAGAGACAAGCAGATGCACAGGCAATAAAAAAGAAGAAGACAGGGGGAGTTAGAAGGAGAGGGGGAAATGGATAAATGTAGAAAATCAGAGTGAGAGAGGGAGGGAGGAAGAATGACACTGAGAGAGTGAGTGAAAGAGAAAGAGAGAGAGAGAGAGATGGAGAGAGCCAGCGGGGTGGCTCAGCCGCGCTTTTATTACCGCGACCACTTATTTGTTAACATAATATACACATTACGGGGCGGTGCCTCCGCGCAGCACGCGCCACCCTGGCCCCAGATACGCACGGTGCCGCCGACGCAGGGGCTGGCTTTTAGACACGGTGGACGATTTTTCGCGAATTCAGACCCCTCGTTCGCCCCCTTCGACCTCCTTACGAGCTAGGAATCACGTTAAACAGCCACTTACGGCATTCTGCGCCCTCCTCCCCCTGCGCACCCCTCCCCGCCCTCGCGCTGCGGAGATTGTTAGCCCGGCTTTCGGTGGGAGCCGTGTTCCTCAGGGTGGAACGAGCCTTCAACGGATTTACGTCGAACGGATCGGCGGCTATCGCGTCGAACTGCGTCTTCGTGATCGTGGTGCAGTCTTTTTTTTTTTAACGGCTTTCATTGAAAAATTATAATCTGTTGCGTACATAACAATAAATAATTGTGACGCGATCTTAGAGAGAACGATGGGAGTAATTCGAGTTTTACGTATTGGGTCCTGGCGAAAGTTTCTTTCGTTTTAGAGGGATATGGACCGGATTTTATTTTGAAAGTGGTGTTAAGTCCATTTTCTCTCGTTTCGAGAAAATTATAGGTTAGTATATTTGTCGATGAGAAACATATCGGTTAATATTACCGAGGGTGGCGATGTTTCTACTTATATATTGTACAAATGTAGAAAGCAGTTTTTTTGCCTGGAGATCCTTATGCTTTGGTTTGGTTGTATTCATATTTTTTAAGGGTTCTATTGCTCTTATCCTCATCTTTTAGAAGCACGAGTGTAATTTGACGTGGGTGGAGGTAAAACTGAGTTCTGCCAAAATCGTGTGCTTTTCGATGTCTATCTTTATAATTCGCTTTCAGAGCGAGGGAAGATCATCGATGACACTCTGATTATACGATTGTAGATTTGCACAGCTCGCAAATTACAATCCGGTTATTAAAGCTTTAGCTCCCTGCACCATTGATGAAAGAAAATAATAGGACTGGCGCGAATTCACTCGTGCCCCTGGAATTTTATCCCACGTGGTTACGTGCAATTTTATGGATTTAACGGATCAAAAAATTGGCGATTTTTGACAGGCAGGATGCGTTTAAAGCGTGAGCCAATTAGTACCGCGCTACTATGCGCCATCCGAAGCTTGCTTTTTAGTGTTTAATTCTGTCCGAATGCCTTTGATTTCGCGCGACGAACGAATAATATTTGAAAGGCGTTATTTGTCGAATTCAAAACCAACGACAATAGATAATAACTGACGGACGGAATGCAGGGTCGAGCCTTCTCTCGCGGCTCCCTTGTTTAATTTTCAGTATTAACCAATAAGATTATTCACCCTAGGCCCGTTACTTAATCCACGGTACGTGTATAAATCCGGTTTATTCCACAGTTGCTCGTCGCTTAATTATCATTACCAACTACCAAGCCTGTTTGACATAGAACCTCTTATCCAAACTAATGTTTCGTCTTTATAACGTACACCGTGCAAAAGTCACCGAGCAAAAAGCCTTATTAATTACACCTATACGCGGAACCACGCGCGTTGGTACGTATAAAAAAACGTATAATACTCCCTAATAATCGTTTAAAATAAATTTCTCAACAATTAAAACTTCAACTTGAACCTCATCATCAACTTCCAACTCGCGTATCAACCGCATAAGCGTATTAACATCAACGCAACCTGTATATTTAAACTATATATCATACACAAATACAACTTAAATACAACACCTATATAACAGTACTGACTCAACCCTTTGCGTTCTTAAAACATTCCACTTTATATTCAAGTTCCATTCCAAAGTGTACATCCAACCATCGCTAAAACACCCCAAAAACATTTCTCCAACAACCAGACAGACCAGACACCAATTCCTCAGATCCCTGTTAATGAAACTTGCGTACGAAGAAAAATACGATCGACATGCGAATACGAATAGCTAACCGTATCGGCCCAGTTTATCGTCTCCAAATCTCCCAAAGCCATTCCAACCCTTGTCTCACCCGAGACTATCCACGATTTCACCCAGCACCCTCGATGCTCGCTTTTTTCTCGCGATGCCGGACTCGCGTCGCGGCCCGAAGAGGCCCTCGATTAGTGACCCCACCGAAAGAGTGACCCGGGCACGCGAGCGGAGCCTTTGAGAGCGTGGCCGCGTACATCCCTGGAATGTAGACGCTCTCGAGATTCCGTACTGAAAAGCAAAGCCGCCGTTAAGCCGCTTTTGTGGCCTTAACCGTGGCCGCTTAAGAGGGTGGAAGTATATTATGGGCAATATTACGGATGAATGCTGGACGGCGCGAGAAACAGCCATTTCGGGCGATAATCTCGTTATGCTCACCCCGCCTGGCTTGTTTCTAACCCGCGCGCGCTGCTGGAAAAACGAGGAGAGGAGAGGCTTGGTCTAATAACCGATTATGCAGCGCCACGGCATGGCTGGAAGCGAGTCAAGGTGTTTTCAACGGATGTAGCTTTGAGAAGGAGAAGAAATGGCGCGAGGGTAATCCTCGATGAACGACTATTCGCGGCAATCGCGGTTCTCAGAAGGTGGAAGACGCAAGGTGGCGGTTGGGATGTCGCTTGAGTCATCGAGGTGCTATTTTCCTTGTTCAAATAAAGGGCGAATCGCCTCGAAAATAGAAGTATTTTATCCAGCTCGCGAATGCGGATATTAACACTGAGCCTGCAGAAGTGGTAAAAGTGACTGGTTTCTTAGAAAAATCGTTGTGATGAGAGAGCATTTTTTGATATTTTCGATGATTCTACCCTAGAGTGTGAATCGTTCTATCTATTTATCGACTTCTTTCCCGAATACCCTTTTTCTTTAACACTGGAACTACCAAATCAATCAAAATGACTGGTCAGTAGTTTCTTTAAAAAATCGTAGTGCTTTATAACGATGTATTTTTCTCGATTTTCCATGATTTTCATGCAGTATTCAGATCATCATTTTGATTTATTAAAATTTCCTTTTACTCTCCCCTTTTTTTTAAAGATATATGTGGTGTTCTAGCATGTGCCCAGAAAGTGGCTGGTAGTTCTACTGTTAAGGATATACGTGTATGCATAAATATATCCAAAACTAGATTTAGGTTAAACTAGGATTTAGGTAGATTCAGAGTCAAACCGTTTAACTATATTTAACCGAATCAAGCCGATTCTTAGGCTCGTAAAGTCGCAGCGCGTGCACCGTTAATACTCGCCCGATAATATGGTAATAAAGGATACATGCGATTCTCGTTAGGCCCCAGGAGAACCCCTTTTGGTCCCTCAGCCGGGGTGACCTATAAATCGGGGGCCCCATGATAAGTGGCGGGCGAAATCGAATATACGAGTGCGCCTCTGGGGTAGACAATATCGGTTATAAATCCAGATCGTAAAGATGTCCGTAGTCTTGTAGGAAACGGGGTGAAAATGGGCCAGACCTGCGCCTCTATGGTCCCATACGTCGGGGCCAGTCGGTGCAACGACACGAACCGCCTATTGTCTGGCCCAATTTACGACTTTTCCGGCTCATGCCCCCCCCCCCCTGACTGACTTTTCCGACAGTGAGGTCTCCATTGGAACCAAATGCCGCTCGATATTCGCAATAAATATAAAAAGGAACCGAGCTAACGGTCGACTCGGCTAGGAAGTTTCTATTTTAATTTTGTCTAACTTTCGTAACCGAATATGGTTCGTGACACCAATAAACACGTTTGACAGAGAAATACAGAAAGCTCTCACACTGTAAAGGGTGGCACGTATAAAATATTTAAAAAAAAAGTGTCTACCTTATTCGATAATGTTCTTCGTACACAGGAGGACCAACTGCACCTTACGCGATATAAAGAGGAACGTCGTTACGGAACTACGCGCACGATGGAAGAGGTGCAGATATTTTTTTTCTTTTCAGGAAAATAGCGAGAGGCGGAATTTGTACGCTGCACCGCCTGAACCGAGTATCCCGCCGTGCTGTCGGCTCGTTTTTAAAAACCGCGTGAGAAGATTAAAGTAGCGGGGCCAGGGAATTACGGAAGTTTCGAGGGGTATTCCCATGGCGAAACTTCATCGAGAGCACAGCTCGCATCGTTGCCCCTGTACGAAAATGATATCAAGAGTGAGGATCGTGAAGAATGCATTTCGCCTCGCGTTTCGATGCGTCGGACCGCGCTTCGGGCCTTGCGAATCGAAATCAGCATTACGAGCGAAACACAGCTTGTATAGACTCTTAGCAACATTCGACACTTCCGATCAATGGCTCACGATATGCCTCTGAATACAGAGAACTAAGTATACACATAATTACATCCACTCGGATTATTCGAGGACGCGCTCTCATAATTCCTCACCCTCTCGATATAACACGGAACAAAGGTAGCCTCTGTCGAGAGCCAAGCAACGATCTCCAGGAACGCAAGCCTCGCGCCGATCCAGCTTCCATCCGCGCCTCGAAATTACTCCTCCGACACTAAACAGCTCTTAACGGATCGGCGCTACCGGGGTTTGTATAAATCTTCCACGTGGCAGGCCCCAGACGGCAGCGGGTAAAAGGTGTGTACTCCGAAATCGAGCCAATATTTATGTAACAGAATCGTGTCGCCTCGCGGAGAAAGTGTCTCCTCTCTCCAAAGGTAAACAAGGAAAAATCCTGCGGATAGACAGAGCAGGGTGGATAGACTGGAAAACCTAGATAGAGAGAGAGAGAGGGGGGGAGAGAAGTTGGCCTATGTAGGAATCGAAAAGGAGACGCGAGAGGAGCATTATGAGAACGACAAAGGGAGAGAGTCCCATTGAAACCCGGTGCAGTTCTGCTCGCGGAGGGAGGCCGAGGACGAGGTTGGCGATGGTGTCGCCAGCACCGATGGTGGCACAATACCGCGTCCAAATTAAATTTAAAGTGTCATCCCCTGGCGTCATGTAAGACGGCCATTGTATCGGGGGGGCCCCGTGCAAGGGATGAGACTCCTCGTCCTGTCGAAGGCCTCGATCATGGGACTGCGGGAGAGAATGGAAAGGTTCGATCTTCTTACCCGACTGGCCCAGATGCAAATGGGATTTCTATGGACCTCGAGGCGAGGGAAACGAGGAACGACTCTTCGTTTCTCATCGTCGCTCGCCTATGACAGCCTGGGCCCTCCGAGGCTGTTCTGGAAGAACGAATATGGGATAAGCCTCGCATTGCTCCTCGCGCGGCTTATTATTGACATTATTTTCGAATCCTGTCGAGGGCTATGGGAAGTTAACCCTTTACAATGGGAGGTATCTTATCCGTGTTGTACCAATAGTTTCTCAACGGATCCTCAATGGGCGGCCGCTGTAGCGCTCGATGGATCTATCGACTCCTGGAAAGAACAACCTCCGGCGTTTGCACTGGCCGCGGATAATATTTTTTCCAGAAACAGTTCTTCCCCTAATATTATTCCGCGCTCTGCTTTGATTCGACGTTGGCCGACTTTGGGAGCACAATAACTCGGTACGCTTGGCCTAGAATTGTTCCCGACCGGACTCTTGCGGATTGTAAATAGACACCGAATAAGGCCGATAAACACTGCGAGCGCTATATCAAATATTTGGATACTCAGACGTAACCTTGCTACTCGAGTTTCTTTTACATATCAAACTCGAGTTGATATACAACCATCGACTTCGAAATTCCCCTTACACTCCCATCATCCTTTAACTCTTGGAGGCACAGGATTTCGGATAAAAAACAGACCCACGTTGCGCAGGAATTTTATCGGGTTTTGAAGGAAACAAAATTGGTATACCTTTATTAACAAAGGTACAACGTCGTGTAAAAACATAACGCACTATTGCCAACACGAGTAATACATCGGTAACATTGCTCGAAGACATTACCAACCGCTTTACTACAACAAGCCGAAATATAAACCTACGCACGTGCAGCTACCGCAAGATTTCGAGCTGGGACTAAACATGTCCCACCGTGCCGTGAAATACATCGAGAAGGTGGGACAAAAAAAAGAGTTAAACCTCTCCATCCATATATACTCATAAACGAGCACCGCAAATGCAATCATCCCAAAGCCCCAGCGCCTAATCACACCCAACAACAGCCTCCCCTCCAACAAACCCAAGGATCCAACCTCGACAAGCTCCTCCAAAGCAGCCTGCGATTCTCGCCCAAAGACGCAAGCAAAATCTCAATATCGAATTAAAAGCTACACGACGAAGCGCACCGAGATCCGCGATTCAAGAAAGAACGAGAGGCCTCCCTTCCGGCGGAAATACCGGCCTTTGGATCGTCAAAGAAACCTGCCTGGAGAGGGGGCGAGGGGCTTGGAAACGGTAGGAAAATCCTGGGCGATGAAAGAGGCGTATCGGCATGGAAAAGGAGGAGGAGGTGGTGGAGGGGGGGGGGGTGGAAAAGGCGGGCAGAAGACATTAGGTCCGAGTTTTAACGACATTCTTGCTCTCCAACTTTCCTCGCGGCAAAGGCCAGGATAAAAGGCCTGGCGCGTGAAAGGGCAGGGGGTGCAAAGGGCTGGGGAGGATGGCTGGAGGGAGGGGGAAGAGAGGATCGACAGGGTGCATCGCGGGATCCTGGGAGGCTCTGGAAAATTCAGCCGAGTTCCTCGTTGAGAATGCGTTACGAAATTACAGCGGACACCGGCCGTAAAGTTCGCTTTGATCTTCGCGGAACTGGGCGCGTTTCTAAGTATGGCCGAAGGAGAAAGGGCGCAAAGAACGTTGTCTCTTTGCGCCTTAAGTTCTCTTGATTCCGGCGCTTATTGCGACTCTCGCCTTGAATATTGAGCCGGCGAAGTTACGTCCGGGATTTTAATTTAACGTTATTACTTTTCGAGGGGAAAATCAAGATATCCGGGGATTCGCCACTCCCCTCGCCTCCCTGCGCCGTTTCCTTCGCGTTTCTTTCGCCTCTTTTTTCTCTCTCTTTCTTTTTTCCTTCGTTCCCTCGAACGGACTTCCAATTCTCGCGAAGCTTCCTTTCAGCCGATCGAGGATCTTGAATTGTTCTCGGGCGGGCGGAGCGACGATGAGCGGGAGAAACTTGCTTGAGTCGAGTACGTATTTTAGCCATTCGCTCCCTGCGCTGTGCTCTTACTTCTTGTAGGTATCGAATCTGCTTTCGAGGTGTAACATTTTGGAGAACTAATAGTATCAGGAATGGCGCGAATATTATGCCGCATCAGTGCTATTCGTATTTTTTTTCTTTTCAAATATCAGTCGATCGAGAGAATTCGAAGTGTGAATAATCGAAACATCAGAAACTCGCCTAGGATACGATCGATCTTAGAAACTTGAGGATTTTAATTGTTCACACTTAGATCCCTCCATATCGTGGTCGTTCATTCAATTTCGAATATTCCAGTCGAACGACCGGGGATTGGACGACCTCCTCGATCGAGAGAACCCCGACTTCCGGTACAATGCTCGCATCCGTCCTCGATATCCGCGAAGTCTGCCCGTTCTTCGTAGTCGTCGACGTCACTTTTCTCCCTTTATTCGTCATTATAAACAACAACTGTGTGCGCACCTGCGACAATACCTGGCCTCGTAGCAAAGTGCATCGAACTCGAAGTGCGTTCGTACGCACGGAGGAAGGAGAACAAAGGACTGCAGAGGGCGGAGGAGGACCGGGAGGGGAGGAGGGACGGAGAAAGAGAGGAAAAGAGAGAAAGAGGGACGGAGAAAAAGAGAGAGAGAGAGAGAGAGAGAGAGAGAGAGCGTGCGCGGGAGAAAATGAAGAGTGGGTGGAAAAAAACAGGTACTGGAAAAAGTTTTCCACGGATAAAGAGAGCGAGTCGCGGGCGGCACTTGTGTCAATTGCCGGGCGCTGTTAGCTTAACATTTCTATTGTTCGTGAAAAGGAGCGTGGGTCGAGTGCTATTTGCTTTCAGATGAGGATGGGCGCACTTCTAATTTCACTGAACAGTCTCCCCTGTCTGCCCTCGACCCCGGGAAACCGGAGAGCGCGCGGAGCCGCGGCATGTTCACTTCGCGTCATCGAGTTTGCAACGACCACGTCGAATGCTCGGCCTCGAGGCGAATCGCGACTCGCTTTTTAGACCCTCGATCGTTCCTGAGGATTATTTCTGCCTAGAGTATAGGATCGCGTGGAAATTCTAGGCTACTGTCGAATCTTTTCCGTTTAATCTCTGGAGGCTATCATTAAACGTTCTCTTTTTAATACCTTAAAGCAGGTTTTGAAAGATTATTTGAATACCTTAAAGGAGGTTTGGAAAGATTATTTGAATACCTTAACACTGGAACTACCAAAGCAGTCAAAATGACCGGTCAGTCGTTTCTTTAAAAAATCGTAGTACTTTATAAGGATGTATTTTTTTAGATTTTCCATGATTCTCATGCAGTGTTTGGATCATAATTTTGATTTACTGAAATTTCCTTTTACTCTCCCCTTTTTTTTTTAAAAGATGCATGTGGTGTTCTAAACATGCCCAGAAAGTGGCTGGTAGTTCTAGTGCTAAAGAAGGTTTGGAAAGATTATTTAAATACCTTAAAGGAGGTCTAGAAAGATCATTCGAACTCTCGATGATCGATACACGCTCGATGGACTGGAGAAACAAACAGCCCCCTGGATCGTCGATGTTATCTCATTACGGTGTTCCTCCTTTAATGTAATTTCTTTCAAAATAACGTGGCGTTAATCGTAACGACAATAACTCGCGTTGCGTCAACTTATGAAAGGGGAGGAAAAAAAATCCAATCGCTGTCCGGATGATGGATGTTTCTTGAAATCTCCTCTGTTTTCGGAGCATATTGTTTCAATATGCCGAACAATCAGCGCGCTGTATTTACGACAAACTCCCGGGCTATTAATCATCGATAATCTACCGTTTATCGATCGATGGATCGTCGCCAACTTTTTCCTGAACGCGCGCCTGTTTTTCTGCCGCATCGCGCTGTTGTCTCACCAGCTCGGAATTTCTCGAATCAATTTCGCCCAGCTTCGTCGAAGTTGCGCTCGCTCGCGAGATCGAGGATTGTTCGACCAATGGAGTTACAAGCGTAAGCCCTTTTGTGACCAGCGGCAAATAGCATTTCCCAGAGAATGCTGTATCCAAGGCAAGGACAAGATCCTCCCTTTATAAAGTTGTCGACTGTCTGCGGACAGCGCGAACGATCGGAGATCGTCGGGTACTGCGGATTGCCATGAATAAATCCCGCGAGAAATTCTCGAAAGGAGATCGGAGGTAAACCGTCCGCGTCTTGAAATCCATTTCCCCGACCTGTTTCCGGGAGATTCTCGGCTCTCGAGCTTCCCCAAGCAGGCTCTCGAGAATTCGAGAATGATGGCTAAACAACGGTTGACCAATGTCAACTGCCAAACGATCAGAAGTCGTTGTTATATCGTAGAGTTTATATAAAGTAAAAAATTATTCTGTTTATCCCTATTATTGTATCATTCTATATATATTTATATGTGGCCTGGCTCAATTACTCTTTGAAATCAATCACTCGACCAGTGTTCTATGAAATTTATTTACCTAAATTAGATGATCAATTATAATACGACAAAAATCAATATACAATCTTACCCATGAAAATTGGTTTTCGAGTCGTCGATTTAGGCGTTAAAGATTACACGGATGAAATTGTACAGGACAAAGTACGTGCATTACGAAAATACCTATTTCACGACAATCTTCGCTTATTATCAAGCGCCACGTAATACGCGTCGAATTTCGAATCGCGCATTTGGATTAATCGCGCTCGACGAATGCTCCCGATTCTTTCTCGAGGCAGGCACTCGCGAAGGATCAAAGGACGAGCGGAATACTTCGCGATCGTCCTGGAATGGCGCGGGTAAATCTCGCGAGAAGAGCCGAATGTTGGGAACCAGCGTCGCCTTGGAATCCGGCCCGTCGATTGCCAAGCATTTCCAGTTGTTTCTCGGCTCTCGAGCAGCCGTAGCTGTCGCGCTACACGTCTGCAACCACGCGCTGCGGAGTTACAGAAGCCGAGCTTCAATGCGCGGGGAAGTGTGCGACTGGCATGTATGGAAATGAACGAGTACATTCCGCGGAGTGTACGCGAGTTCACGGTACTCACCAAGCCGCGGATCCTCCCTCCCCCCATCCTCCACCACCCGCGCGCCCTCCTCAGTTATCCACCCCTGGAGGCAAGCGCTTCACACGAGAAGCCAAGGAATTCCGATAGCTGGCGCGTCCTCGCATAGGAAACGCTATCCTAGGATCGTTCAACGATAATCCACGCTAATTCCACGCCTCAATCACATTGACGCGTGGATCGATCTTGGAGGACACAAGAGTTCGAAAAGGATGTACGCTCTTCCGTAAGAATTCGCGTGGAATTCTCTAAGATCTTTTTTAAAGGTTTGAGGATCAAAGGCTTGATAACGTTTTTTCTCTATTGCTAGAGTAACTTCTTCGTATCCCGCCCATCACCTCTAGTTTTTCTATGCGATACGTATACCGTAGCTCTGGTGGTTCGGAACCCACCTTAAACAATAGGTCTTAGGTCAAGCGACCTTAGCAGACCGTGTCGAAAAATGAATTTAAAGAAACAAACTTCTTCGTCAACACTTTAACATCGTGGAATAATATTACGAATCGAAAAAATAAGAAAAAAGTTAAGGAAGCACATCGATATTCTTGTGTCGATCGATGTACGTCACCGACTCTCTTATAATCGATAAACAACGATCCTCCGACTACGATCGTATTTATCGATAGTACCAGGTACGACAATCGAACAGTGTCCTTAGCTCCGAATCTTTATTCCGCGCCGATCGATACGATGGCGCGCACCTTCGATGTAATATAATTGCGGTCGGATAAAAGGTCCGACGAGGAGGAGGGAGGAATAACCGATGACCCTAAAGTGTCCGAGGCTTTTGGTCCGCGAGCGAAAATTTCGAGGAGGGGGGGGGGTCTTTAAAGCGGCGGGGTGGATGCAATAACAGTATCGCTGACGCCCCTCGGCGTAGACACAAAAAGCCCCGTGCGCGCATCGTCGCAATATCACTTGTAGCTTCCTCCTCGAGTCGGGGAGGAAAAAAAGCTGCGCTCCCTTTCGCGTCCAGGAGACGTCCTTACGTCACGTCGGTGGACGTAACCGCGTAAATACGAATGACAAAACCGGGGAGGGGCGAGGGGCGGGCCTCTATTTGCGGTTCGTGCCTGAACAAATACTGGCCTTGCCACATGCCGCGCATCCGGCACACCCGGGTACACGCAAAACGCAAACATTTATTATCAATCGAATTAAAGGGCCCTCTCGCGCTAAGGACCGGACAATGCGCCTCTCTTCTCGCGGCGCGTCCCTCCCGAGAAGCTCCTACGTCTCTATTAACTCGCTCTAAAACGAGGCCCGTGGTGTTCCGCCAGAAAGCTCGAGGGCGGCGCTGAGTGCGAGCTGGAGAAATTGGACGATTAGAAATTTCGAAATCTGAGATTCCGTGGGTGAAACAGGAGGGTAACTGGTTTTATTTTATCCTAGGCCTATTGTAATGGAATTTTTGATCGCTGGGACACTTTGGGGGAGATAGGTGTTGTATTATTGTTGAGAAAATGTGCTCGTATACTAAAGGCCTCGTCGCGAGGAAGTGTGGAATGATCGAAATACTAGCAAGAATATATAAAATAGATTAACCAGTATTTTCCTTGAACATGATTGATACGAGTATTAAATCGATGTGCACGTTTAATTTAAACTTAATTTCTTTTTACTCTTCTTGTCTTCTTTTTAAAAGCAAACTTTCAATTTAAGAGAATTCGATTGATAGGAATCAATGCGAATATCGAATCAATGCCAGAAGAATCCCCGTTATCCCATAATTAATCAGGAGGAAGCCACGATACGAAGATCTCGATCGACGAAGGACAAATTCCAGCTTCTCAGCCTCCGGATTTGTAGGGCGGTGAGAGAGGCGAATTGAGGCCTAAAATCCGTGTAATCCCGAGCCTCTTCCCCGGAAAGGGCAGCTTTCACGCGTGCTTGCGCTTAAAATTTCCCTCGAAAGGCTCCGTGTAATCGTCGCGCGATGTAATTGTTTAGTCACGAGGTTATGAGCCCGCTGACAGGTCGAACCATATTGCTCATCCACCCTTCCGTTCCCCGTCATCCATTACGAGGCACTGGGGTTCACCCTCGCCACTCACCACAAGGAGGTTAACAGCGATCCGACGTTTCACGGATGACAGCGTATTGCCAGGCTCCTACTCCGATGCTGCGACTGGCTGCGACGATTGCGCTAATGGGCCCAGAAGTCACCCGTCGACACGTGCCCAAGTAGTTTCCGGTTGATTTTATTCCGCCAAGAAATAACGTCGATCGACGATTTTCATACGCTCCCCTCTCCGCCCCCCGGGTGCGTCATGGAGAGTTTGCCAGTGGGACGATGTCCCCAATTTGTCGCCACGTTTGGCCAGAGCTCTTTAATAATCCGCCTCGCGAGAGGTAAACGGGCTTCTTGTGAACTTGGCGATTAATTTAACCCTTTATTAGGATCCGCGGTACATTGATTCGCGCCCTGATTCCTGGCACGCTTCGATTTTTTCTGGCGTGGTGGGATTAAGTGTCCTACCTTTTTTTGGAGCACAGTAATATAAGGTGGGAGGATTTTGGAGCTAAATATGGGTCCATGTTTATTGACCATATCATTGGCACGGGTTTACATATAGTCTTATTCACCATTCGAGTTCCAGCTCGAGCGAAGTACCTTAAGATCCGCGGTATATTGATGATTCCTGGCACGCTTCGATTTTTTCTAGTGTGGTGGGATTAAGTGTCCTACCTTTTTTTGTGAAGCACAGTAATATAGAGTAGGAGGATTTTGGAGCTAAACATCGCAATAGCTGCACGCGTATCGGTTTATACACGGTCTTACTCACCATTCGAGTATCACCTCGAGTGAAGTGTCTTAATAAAATTCAGGTGGGATAAGCTGCGGCGCGAGTTGACCGTGACGAAATCGATATAACGTCTTCAGCTCCAAAGGGTTAGCCCGGCCGCGCCTCCGACGCATTGTCCTCGTACAGGTTGCGTACAATTTGACCCGCGTACCTTCAGGATGCACGTGGAAAAGAGAGCGATGGCAGCCTCCCTGGCGTTCCTGCGTGCCCACGGAAAGGAGATCCACCGATAGAGTACGGCACTCGGCTGATGACGATACACGCCCACGCGCCAGACGCCGCACGCTGCGACGATATTACGTGCACACTAATCGGAACACGGACACGGGGACCGGAATAGGGACATTAGCCACGTGCACGTGACGCTCAGAATGGAATCTTATCCTACGCGCTACAATGTACACCCAGTGCCGCCGTGAAGAATGCGGATGTAACGTCTTTATGGATTATATACAGGCGCATCGAAATTCAACGCATCTCGCGACTTCATCTCGGATTACCGGACGAATCGTTGGCCGCTTTCACGCTCAGATGCTTTCCGCAAGTCTGCCTCGAGTCAACGTTAAGTCGATACGTCTGTGCTTGTCGGAAATCGTGCAGGATTATAAAGCTAAACGCGAATTTGATTTGGATAGACGCGTGTGGGTAGAAAGGCGGTTTTTAATTCTTGTATCATCACTAGGGTGTTGCGAGTTTGCGTAAAATCCTTTCAGCAATATATATATACATTTTTCCCAGCAAAATCGCAGATTACGACAGAGTCGTCGAATTTATGATCGCGTCCTCTTTAGTTTAGTAATGCTAATGAGCTTCAAACAAATGCGATCAATACGATCATAAATTCGACGACTCTGTCGTAGCCTGGGATTCTGCTAGAAAAAATATCTGTAGTACACTATGTACAACATCATAGTTCCCAAGCGAACCATTGAATCGCACGAATTTTACATCCTATCCGCAATTGGCCAACGCGACAAAAGAAAACAGCGGCTTATCGACTCTCGTCGTCTAACGCCCCGCTCCTATATCCTTAATATTTACGGAATGTTTACGCAAACGCATTGCCTCATCGGTCACGATCCGCGCACGATTGCCAATGACTCACAATCGGATCGAAGCCTCGCAGGGGGAAAGAATGCCGGCGATGTCGGAGGAGGCGCGAACTTCCCCAACGGCCGAACGCAATTAACAAACGTTAATCTCGCGAAGCCTGTAACGAGCGTATCGCTGGCAAAGCCGATTCGACGTTTACCCGGATCGCCGTCGAAAAGGGCCTCCCCCTCCTCCCCTCCTCACCCCTGGCGTGCACTTTTGTCGGCGATCAGTGAGCAGGAAACCGTGCTGTTACCTTGGCGATGCCTCGCCGGAAAGGAAACGAGGGGAATACATATTCTGCCGCTCGCAAAATCTCGTTGGTCGGAAGGACCGAGGAAAATGGAGGCGGAAATTTTGATGCTGTAATAAACGGCGCTTTGCGCGATGTCGTGCCAATCTGGAAACCTCGACGAGAAGTCTTTGACGAAGTTCCCTCTAAAGTCGCGAGGCCTGGAGGGAGGGTGGGAGGGGGGCGAATCGACGGGGATCGACTCACGTGGATTAGGTACTCTCGCTTCCTCTCTCGCTTCCCATCCTCGATCGTCGACCTTACTTCGCGTATCTTTGGGTAATGGCATGTAGAAGTAGGTTTTTTTACAGTGTAATAAAGGAATGGAATATTTGTCGTTTTTGGAACGAGAGTGAAAGTGGGGATGATCGTGGGGGAAGAAGGAAACTTGCGTATGTCGATCGGTTAATATATTTACAGCTTACTAATATTAATAATATTAAATAATCGATTTTACAAGCGAACGAGCAATCCATTCCTTCGGCGTATAGTCAAACGAAATATAAATATAACCCACGAAGTTCCGTTCCAATCTTGCGGTCGACGATCGACGCTGGAATGCCAACCGCTGCCATTCTCACGTCAGCCCTTTGCGCGGTAATTTTAAAAAGAAATCAATCTCAGCATCCAATCGGAAGTCGGGGAAAAAACAGCAGCAATTTCCGGCGGCCTCGAGGGCGCCAGGGGCGAAAGGCATTTGTTCGCCACCGTGCAGAAGCGTTACTTTGTCCGAAGGACATTGAGAAACAAACCGCGCCGCGGGATGCTCCTGGGCGCTCCTTCCGATCGATCGATTAAACAAACCTGATAAATTATGCGGAAGCGTTCCGGATGGCTCCAGCCCCCCCTCCCCCTCGAGCCCCGCCGACCCCTCGCCCAGGCTCTATACATACGACGGACGACAATCGACAAAAACTGACGGCGGAACGATCGCGCATTGTCGGCCGCGGAGTGGAGACAGTAAACAGCCATTGTGCCGGGCACAATGTGTTACTCCGTCGGTTCGATTCCTTTTTGCGCCGGAATCGCGTACCTGGTCTTCCCTTCGCCGCCTCGCTTCTCCCAACCCCTCCAAAGCTCGAGCGACCCTTCGCGATAACGAGTCGCTTTGCGGCCTCGCGGAATGATTTAAATATTTCCTCGGGCGGCGCGCGACTTTCGAAACTGAACGATCGCTGCGAGCGAGGCCCTTTGTCATCACGTTCCTGCGGTTAGTCTCGGAATCGAATCGCCCGGCGGTTTGCGCGTCCGCTGCTTTCGCTTTGTTCTCTTAGAAAGAAAATCGTAAAGGTTACGCGCGCGGATAATGTGCTCGAGTGTTTGCGCGGTAGTGAAATGTAGCTTCGTTGCTTTTCATGGGAAAGCGAGCTTGGGCGGATATCTCGATGGTCGACGAGCGAGAGTTGTCCGGGCTTTTAATATATAATTTGATTCGAAGAATTATGAGCCCGCACCCAGTGGTGAATGATAATATCTTAAAGCACTCCACGCGATAACTGAAATAGATCGTATTATATTTCAGTTGATAATATATCTGAAATATATCATGATATATCATATCATCATGATACAATCGTACTGCGTGGATGTCCGAGAAGGACGACTTGGAATTATCTCAGAGATGCTCACAAACGGCTGAAAAAATCATGAAGTGTATCACATATATATATATA
>JBCFXI010001809.1:0-39324 GCA_038496175.1 Ampulex compressa
CGTGCATACATATATATATATATATGTATGCACGCTCATTTTGTTAAGAAAAAAGTTTCCGGTCAGCTGCTTTCCGCTCTTGCATTCGGACCCGCATGCTAATTGATTTATAGACCACTTTCCTGAAGTGTAAAAAATAACGAGCGCTTGTATAGAGAGGACGAGCACGCTCGATTCCCGTGGAAGATTTGTGGTAAAATTGAAACCAATACACGGTGTGCTATACGATCTTTGCGTACGCTTCATTTAGCCGAAATGTTTCTCGGAAGATCGAATCTTGAACGCGACCTACTTTATTCTTATCTCGTTAGACGGTTTCGGCTTATTCCGCGATTAAAACCGAGATGATATTTTAACAATTCATCGTTCGTTATATCATTTTTCTCCGCGTGCACGGCAATGGTTAACCGTCTATAAAAAAAAATACCATCACATCGAGCCATACTCGAAACACGTCACTATTTCTTTCGCGCATACGAGAATGGCTAACCAGCGATAAAAAATACCGAAACATCGAGTCGTACTCTGCTTAGAACCGCGAAGGACGATCCAATCTAGCCTCGACCTTGAAGAAAGCTCTCCTCTCTCGACAGGTTCTTCGACCTGCAAATGCAGAACGAGGCCCTGGGCTCGAGGAGCTCGGAGATAAGACTAATGCCGATGCCGGACCTCGAGGAAATGTCGGAGCACATATCGGAGAAGGGAAAGAGCAGCCCTCCGCCGATTCTCCGCAGACGGAGGAACGTTCAGCCCCTGGTGCAGAGAACGGAAACGCCCGATAGCGGGAATCAGTCCGACTATCTGCTGATGGGCCAGCACCAGCAGACGGGCAACACCACGCCCTCGACGCCCATCAAGCAGCTCCCGTTCAGTCCTTCTCAGTTCCTGAACAGTCTCAGTCCGGAGACGTCGTCCTGGCCGCGAGCCAGCACCCCGAAGGGCACCAGCCCTGGGCCCCTCACCACTCCACAGCCCACGGGCCTGAGGCGCAGCCAAAACGGTAATCATATATGCCACCGATACGTGTTCTTGCGTGGGTGCCTTTGCAGGCGTGCAAAAGTACGCTCGATCACTTTTTTTTATTTAATTTGTTTTTTATCCGAGATATTCATATCGGAGCGACAGGAACGCATTTTAGGTTTTGAAAGATAGATCGCGATTTTTGAAAAGCTTTGGAAGTTATATCAACGCGGAATTGTGAAGTTGCCGGAAACATGGCGCAGGGTCTCGTCGATTAAAATTAAATATATATCGTTGATCAACGTTGGTCTTTGTATGAAAATACGAACTTTATTTCGTACCACAAAACCGAAATTATTTTCTCGCCAAATCGATGTATCGGAGAAAAAAAATTAAATCAAAAAAATCGACGACGATGTTCTTTAGGCTGGTTCTTTGAACGTCTCGCTTGGCCCGCCTCGCGCGTGATCCATTTCCTTTGGTCGTAGTTCTGTGTCTGAAAAAAAAACCAAAAGCAAGCCGCGAGCCTGCGGAATCGTGTCTCCTACTTCCCAAACGTCACGAATCATATCCATGCCGAGAGACGGTCATGGAGAGTCCATCGTAATTCCTTCCTCGATCACCCTACCAAGATTATCCCCCGATATACAAAGATCGAATCGACTCAGACTCACGGACGACCTTCGCGACTTGCAGACGACTTACGAACGCACGACTAATCGTTTCTCCAACACCCACACATTATAGATGGTAACAACACTCCGAGGACACCGACGCCGTTTAAAAACGCCCTGGCGGAGTTGGAACGGCGGAGCGGCGCGACGACGCATTTGCCAGCGACGCCGAGCCGCCTCGACGCCCTGACGGAGATCATAAAGCAGGAGACCGATCGCGAGAGCCTAGCGGGCACGAGCAATATCCTGCAGGACTCCGGGTACGGCACGATACGGCGGAGGGGTAAGGAGAACAGCGCCCCGGGAGGCAAGAGGGCGCGCAAAGCGCTCTGCCAGGCCTGGGCCAACTCCTCGCAGGACAATTCCAACATGAGTTTCGTCGTCGAAACTCCGGTGGGTTGCGCTTCCAATCGCGATCGACCCATTCGCATCGCGACCCGTATCCACGTTGATCTCGGTTCCTTTTCAAGACTTTGGTATGAATATCATTGTTCTACAATGTATTCCGTCCAAGTTGTTTCGATACGACTCGGATAGAACGCGTTGTAAAATAATTATATCGATGTAATATACGATTATCGTTGAGAAATTTCATCCCTCGAACTACGATCCGTTCGACCGAACCATCGATCGCGCTTCGATCCAGAATCATCGATGCGTACCTCCCGATATTCGTTCAAGAGCTGCGCGTGGCAGCGTATACGTACGCCTGTCGTGCGTATCGATGGATCGGTGGGAGCGTACATATACGCCTTTAGCGATCGAAAGGCTGGTCGACGAGGAGCGAGGTTCGTCTCGGGATATTTGGCGGGCGGTGATAAGTAGCGGTCGTTAGACGCGGATTGTTCCGCTCGTAGATGCGAATGGGTTAATTTCCTCCTGGCGTCGAGCACGATTCGGTTCGTAAGTCTAACGAGTAATATCCTGTGTCTTTGCAGAGCAAAAGTCTGGACACGTCCGTACTGTTTTCACCGGCGTCGATGGCGTTGGAGGATAGTTTCTTAACCGCAGGGACGAGCCCCGTGAAGGTAGAGCACCGTCTCCAAAATCAAATACAAAATCAGCCAGCCCTATCCTGGTATTACTCCCGTACCAATCGCCTTTAGACACGCTAGCCGGCCCTCTTAACTTTCTCGTTTTAACACTTTATGCCTTATCACGTTTGTTCATCTTCTTGCCTGCTTGTTAATTATGTTATGCCTCATGCTTCTTTTTATTATTATTATTATTACGATTATCGCTCTTTCACTTGTCGCTAAACATTAATCTACAAGGCGCGCGAGGAACCCACCGGTTAACCCTACCCGCCCCCTCCTCCGCCCCCGGCCCTACCCACCCGCGCGGTTCGCAACATCCCCCTTTCGTTGCCTGGTATATACGTATATATGCATATATATCGTCCAATCCAAAGATTTTATTAGCACTTTCGTTAGTCCTAGGGTGTATAACGTAACAAGACTAACACGCGGCACGAATGCCGATCGTTCTATTTATATTAACTTATTTCAATCGACGCGCAAACTTTCGCTGTTAATTATTTATACGTAGCATTAATCTCCATTAAAGTTGTCATTAACCGTCGCGCCCTTTGGCAAAGGCAAGGGACGCCTCGCGTTTATTTTATTTATTCTCGGTAGGTACGGTCTCGTTAAAGACGTGAACTTGAAAGGTACTTAAGTTACTTGCGTGTATACATATATGTTATATCGAGCCTCGTAACGCGTCGGTGCAACTTTGTCGAGAAGAATCGCGCACGCGGCCGAAACGTTGTAAAGAAAATTGATCTGGCTCGAATCGAGAACTTTTCTTCTTCGAAGTCGATCGAACCTCCGTAGCTCGAATTTTTCTTACGAGTATAAAAAATTGGCACGACTCGAAATTAAGAGAAATCGAACTCTGAACACGAATCCAAGATAAAGTTACAATTTTTCACGATTTTATCACGAAGAATTATGAGGATCGTAACTCGAGTCACGATGGTGTACAACATTCGCGTTTACGGTGTACAAAAGGTTACGAGATAAGCTTTCGTCTCCGATTTCCGATAAATCTCGAATATTGGTATGCTGTAAAGTAATATAAAAGAAAAAAACAAGTCGCGTACGCCAAATTGCGACGAGAAATGAAATTCGACGAATCGGTACGTCGGTACGATGACTTCGGTCTCACGATGCTATAGAGGGTTAATAAACGACGCGTTCTCTTCGCGCACAACCGCCGGTCTCTACGGTCGATTTTGTTTCGTTTTTGTTTGCTTCGCTTCTCTCGATCGATTTCAGCACGGACCATTTAACGCTCCATCGGAGAATCGGTCTCGTTTATCGTTGATCGCCCCAACGACGAGTCATTTGCGCGCTTTAACGCGTAGGGGAGAATGGAAAATTTTGGGGAGTCCTCGGATAACGAGGAAAATGTACATAGTAAACTGTATATTCTTTTTCTTTCGTCAAACTCGCTTCTGGTCTCGCGACGAAGGACGAAACTTTATACCGCTACGGTCCAAAAACTATTGGGTCGTGACGCACGAAACAAAAATAAACATAAAATGGCACTTGTTCGAAGCTGTGCTTCTAATTTCCGAGTGATTTGGGAAGGGCGACGTTCGACGAGATCGTTTAATCTTTCGTAGGTCAACCTCTTTGGCCTACCACGTTCTCTCTCGTTAAGCTCGACATTTTTCAAACCAACGATAGACGGGTTCTATCGTTGACCGTATTTTCAACGTTTTCAAAGACTTTCCTGGCGCTATCGCCAAGTCTAAATTCAAAAAGAGCAATGTTGCGGATTTCAGGAGTGATTAAAACTCGTTTAAAAATCGATTCTCGGAGCAGCCTCATCGATGGACGAAGAGCCGAGGCATATTACGAGAGAGGAACGAACGCTCTTTAAAACGGTATGCGTATCGATATTTATCAACGACAGCCCGATCCTCGGAAGAACAACGTTTCGCGCGTCACGACCCAATAGGATCGTATTAAAATCCATCGCGAAGCAGAACGCGCGAATCTCGCGAAGAGGACCGACGAGATGGGCGCGGTCGTTTGGAGAAAAAAAGAAGGGAAATCCGCGGACGATGCACCAAGTGCATCCGTCTTACGACGGTCCACTCGTACCTCGCGAGAACGAGGCGGTATTGTTATTTCTAAGTTTAACGCCTTTAACGGCCGTCGCGATTATTCCAAAGTATATACAAAGTATCCCCGTGAATCCTTCGTCCTTAAAAGCGACTTCCAGCGTAGCCCGCACGACGATGTAACGTTTTTTTAAATATTTATTTTGATATTAATATATATAAATATTTATATGTCCTCGTTTATTTTATTTTTTTTTTTAATCGTACTCTTCCCTACCCCTGTTCGGTAATACGTCGAGTCGCCGCATGTTGCACACTAACTCCAAACGACACGTCCCCCTCCCCCTCCCTCACCCCCGATCCTCGCGGCTCCACCCTTTGTACAGGCCCGGCCTAGCGTACCAAAGCACTCCACCACCCCCAACACAACCCCAACGACCCCAACAATCCCAACGACCCCTCGATCTTGAACGACGAATCCCAAGACGTTCCGTTCGGCTGTAAAAAAAATCAGGACGGCCCTCGGAACGATCCGCGCGCAATGACGATTCCGCGAAGCTTGTAACGCAAAACGCAAAGGGCCTAGTCATTTCCACGGAACGAGCGGCGGTCACGAGTCGAGAAGGACCGGGGAAGGGTTTTTCCCACGGGCAGAGGGGGTCGCGAGGAGGAGCGGATCGAAGTATATTAAAGAGACAAAAGAAAGAGGGGAGGGGGGATGGTAATGCTCGACGCTCCTTCCACCCGCGATGATGGTCCATGCCGAAACGGTATACGTACATACAAACGTAGGCGCGTGTCGTGTATTTATATGCGCGTATCCATACGTACGTATATATACACACACCTATCTCCTGACCGTCGACGTTCTCCGTGCGATTTCCGAGGCGATCAAGGAGGGAGAGGGAAAAGAAGGAAACGGAGAAAGAGTGGAGAAAGAAAAGGCCAAGTTTACGTTCGTAGGGCGTTGTTCGAAAGACGGAAAAAAAGAAAAGCGAGTATCTCGAATTGCCGGCTGTAGCTAGTGTGTCTATCCTTTCCAGACCTCCCACGACTTTGCCTCCGTACAACGGAAGCCCAATGCCAAGAGGGCGATCACGTTCGACGCTTTCGACAGTCCCTGTTGTATTCTCAGCCCTCTGCCACTTAGGCCGATTAAACGCGCCAAGGTGAGTCCATCGTTGTTTCCCGCCAAGGGAGGAGGCGGTGTTTTTTTTTTCCTCGCTTCTCATCCAAGGACGGTCAGTTATCGAGCTCTCTTTTTTTTCCTCTGTGGTTTCAGCTGCAATTAGAGCCGCAGTGGGCGACTGTGGCGTGCGGAAGGACGCGCGATCAGCTGGAAATGACGCGCGCTGCAAGAAAGTTTCTCAACAGCCACGGATACCTGCCTCTGCGTCCCCGTTCCCTCAACTTTTAGGCACCCCCCCCCCTCCTTCGTCCCTCATTCCTTCCAACGATCATTCTTTTGTAACCAACGGGCCTCGGTCGCACTTGGTGGTACAAAAACGTGGTGGCGTAAAACTAGTCGTAGTTAAACTGTGCGGCGCTTCCGTTTAAGGAATACGGCCTCAGATCATCGGTAACGCTTTTATCGGGCAAGCTTCGAGGAGCAAATCTATTTTGGGATATTTCACGGGCTGGACACGATGCGCGAGAGCGGGGAGAGGAAGAGCCGGATCGCGGTATCCTTCGTATCGAGGAGGTACCGGCGCGTCCGGCGGCTCGCGTTCGCGATCCTGGCCACGGCGCATCGTGTGCAACCGGTCAAATTCGAGGACCACGGTGCAACCGAGATTGCATCCTGGAGGGCCAGGGAATGCCACGCCCTGTCGACGACTCCGTTATACCCCTTTCTTCGATCTTCCGTCTCTCTCTCTCTCTCTCTCTGTCTCTCTGTCTCTCATCTTCTTGCCGCTGGAGCCCTGGCACGGTTTTCCCGTGTCGAAGTGGCGAATGATATCGTGTACCTTCCTCGCGAACGACGGGGAGTCGCCAAGGCGTGGCACGTTTTTTGCATAGTACAACAGCCGAAAGGAAACTCGGCGGGGACGATTCGCGCCTCGATGACGCCCGGCTTCTTCTCGTCGATCGAGCCCAACTCTCGATGAAGAGAGCGGGCGGCTGGTCGACGTCTCGAGTTGCACGTCTGCCGAGCGTCTCGAGGGCGAACCGCTCGCCGAGATCGCAGAGATCATTGGCGGTTTTCGCGTATCGAAGGGTGTAGCGTTTACGCGCTCGCTTCGGCGAGGTCTTTTCCAACATTTTTTTTAAGAGAAATAAGATAAAAAATGGAATAATAGCCGGTTTATTTGATACAATAGTATATTATATATATATATATATGTATATATATATAATATAAAACAAAAGCATTATTGCGGCCGTTATGTACAAAGAGCCTTTGTAACTGGTATTTAATTTACAACTGAACAATAAAGACGTGATTGTAAGTCACACCAAAAAGTTACGATGCGTTTCGGATTGGTGCTGGTACGCTATTATCGTTAATCTTTGTTAGAAAGTGCGAGGAGCGGGATAGGATGGTGATACATTGGTACTAAGATTCTTTACGCGCGCATAAATAATACGTATATAGTTTGGTACTGGTTCTGCGTGTAGAATAATGTATAACGACGATTCGGTTTGGATCGTATCGGTTAAACGTGCGATCTACCCCGTGGAATGCTGTGGAATGGCAAGGTAGGTGTTACGAATATCGATTTCCACGGACCGTCGATCGCGAGGTTCTCGAGCCGAACGTTCGATGACGCTCGACCGAATGATTTCAGCTTCGAACTTTGAATTTTATTCCAAACGCTGCATACTCGTGGCTCGACGAATATCTTCGAGATTATGCCTCGTCTCTTTTGTATCGAATGTCGAACCGTAAAGTATTTTCGAGCGAATCGCACCAACGGCGACGAGCTGGACGACGATGCGATGGAATAATTTTGGGGGATGTCGCGAGGATCGAGTAATTCGTCTAGAATTTTGGAGAACCGAAAAAAAAACACCATCGTCGTCCGCAAGTCCCGCGTTCGTCGTTGCGTTGGTCCGTCGAAATTAATACCGGATGATTATTGTCGTCGAAGCGACGAAGGGGGAAGGAGATCGACGTTGCGTAAATGCAAAGTATAAATTGCCCAAAAGCCATCGAGCGACACATCCGAAGGACAACCGCTACTCTCGGCTTATATACAGACATAAATATCGTACGACAGATAACACCGAAATGTATAGCGCGCGATTACTCGTCTCCCTAACGGCATTATATACGGCAACTGGCAAATTACAAATTTCGGTAGGTAAATATCAAAGTTTGACATACACGCGTAACTTTGGCGATTTAATAGGGTAATCGTTTTGTAAATCTTGCAAAATACAATTTCTATGCATCGGTTAATACCCATCCAAACCGTCAGGAATCCTCCGCGCATTCTTTGCCAAACATTCACACTTGAGACTGTAGCGACGCGTTTGATCGTTCTTGCGTGGACGCAGGCCAGAATAAGATCCTTTCGAAAAGTCGGACGCGAAAACGCGTGGACGTTGTGATCGATAAAATGTCGTTCCAAAAGCCCCTCTCGGGCACGCTCTATATTTACGCAAAATATACCATTCACGGAAGGTGCGCGTGTCGGCAATAATACCGGCTGAAACTTAATTTCTGACTAGTAAAAGTGTTGCAGCTTCGTCGGCGTATGCGAAAAAACGAACTCGCACGGGTGCTTCGATCGTAGTGTCGACGTTCGTGCAAAGATCTATGAGAAAACGGTGCGAAAGGAATATTACGGACCCATGACGTCGTGCTGCCCCAACGAATAGTGTGAATGAAGAATGCCGAGAAGGTGTCGTATCGCCCAAACGCTCGGAATACCGATTAAGATAAGTCCACTCGTAAAAATTCCGCATCTTGCCTCCCTTGGCCCTTCTACGCCCTTCCTCAATAACTTACGTCGAAAAAAGGAAATAATCGTTCTTAACAAACGGAGTAACCGTGCGGCAAACATCGACGGATTACTCTCCCAACGTGCACGATAATAATTTCGAATAGCTCAGATAAAATCCCTTAAACGTTTAACAAAGACGGAAAAAATTTGCTAGAAACAAACAGGGTTATAATGCTCCCTTAAATGGTATTATCGCCCTACAGCTCGTGTCCCTGATCGACACGTTCTCGGAATTTAGGCGTATTTTCTTTTAATACTCGGAACTTTGGCCCTGCGACTGCTCCTCTTCCCCCGTACTGCTGCCACCGGCTGCCTCGTCTAACGTATCGGGGTCTGCTAAAAGTGACAAAGTAACAGTTTTAGGAAAACTGTCCCCTGCTCCACGAAAGGCTAGGTGGATACCGAAATTAGGATTTCTTTATCACCTGGCGAAGGAGAACCCTTGACCCTGCAGGTATTATAGCTGCCACAATTTAAGCATTTCAGTCCTACAACGTGGAATTTTACTGTTGATTCCTAAAATTGGAAAATTTGTCAATTTTAAGCCATACGCGCGATGAAATATGAATTATTTAAATGGGGTATAATAGATGATCGGAATGTATAGGCAAAAAGTTACGCGATTCGTGGATACGAATAAGATAGAGCCTCTGCTTCGGAAGAAGGTTGATTACGTTTTACGAGCGTATTCTCACCTCATGACAGTCTTTACACAATATATCGGCCTTGTAGTCTCTGTACTCCCCTGGCATAGGTGTGAGCAATACTTCCATGTCCAAAAATTTCCAAAGATCGGTCATGTCCAGAAGGGATACTTGACAGGTGGGGCAAGCGTAATGGCCCGAGTGTAACAATTCCTCGAAACACGTCCGATGGAGTAAGTGACCGCAATCGGGTATATGGCAGGGAATGCGACTCGTGTGTATGTCTTCCAGGCACACGGGACAGTTGGCGTGCGATACGTTCTCCACGCACTGGAACCGGACGAGAGGAACGTTATCGACTTATCCAAACTTAACGGTACGCTTATTTCCAATTTTTCCGGATAAATAATTCCAAACCCTTGGGACATTTTTCTCGCGTCGAACTAGAGATTATCTTCTTAATGTATAAAAAAGGGTTTACCGTGTGACCATTTTGTAACTGCACCGGCAAACACATATTGCACTTGGCACAATGAAAGAATCGGTCTCGGCCGCCGACCCTGCATATTTCACATCCGTCGCAGTGGTACTGATTTTTGTCTTCGTCGTCGAAGAGATTACATTCGAGACAGGTGTACTTGCCGAATCGACAGTGACAGTTCTGACAAGTGGCCTGTACAGGCTGACGAGTATCGCATAGGACGCATATAAGCTCCGTAACTTCCTTCCTGTTCACCGTATGCGTCTCCTGTTCGTCGTGGCAATACCGGCACGTGTAGACCTTGTTGCAACAGGGTGTCTGGAATTACAATGCAGAAACATCTATACCAAGGACGTAGCAGTGCGTAAATCGTTGATAATTATTTTACACGCATTTTGCGACGTTTGCAGTGTCTTTTTTGTCAACACCTACGGTTTGCATTTTAAGGTCAACGGTTCAGAGTTTATTCTACACAAGCGTTGTATATATATAATGTTGCGTTTACTTTGACGATTATATTTAATCATCGCGCAAATTATAGAAAGCGCACGCATAAATTGCAGATACTAAAAATTACGATCGTATTTACTCGTATCGTTACAAACACCACTTATTAATCATAAATTAGTAAGCAAATTTCAACATCCCTGTAGTGCTACAAGAAAATACTCCTAACGCTTGTAAAAAAATTCTGTGTATAAAAATGTTTAGCTTCTAATATTACAAGTATCAAGTAATTGGAGACGTAATTATTTCAGATATCGAGCAAATATGAAAAATATAAAAACGCGCAAACGTTTTGTACAAAATATGATCCATTTAATAAAAATGTTTCAAAATTTTTAATATTTAGCGATTTAATTTTACTCTAGAAATTATTCAGCAATGTATTTCACATTATCCATACGCTTGCTTTACCTTTGTTACACGAGCTACTAAATTAATATATAATCATGGCTCAGACGACAGTTCAATCGTAAAATTGGTACAGCTCCTCGTCGATACATCGTCCAACGAACGATATCGTTAACGCATTTATTATCGTCGCAGCTATGAACCAGTTAAATATATTAATACATTATTTCAGATTTTCCTCATTAACCGCGACGCCGTTACAAAATATTCTTCAATATTATTAACACGAAGTAAAGTTTCAATATGTTTACGACACTGTGAATCGTTATAATTAACGCTAATCCGTATATCTACAATAATATCCCCCCCCCCCAATCTCGGCAGCGCGCAATTAACGGTGCAATTAACTCGAACGAATAAACTCGAACTCGAACGGCGGGGATTCTTCGAAAATCATTTAACCAGAGAAGGCTTCAATAATTCCCGAGATTCCTCGGCCTCAGCCGTAATACATCGCGCACACGTTGGAAGCGTCCTTGGTGCGAGCCGCTCCGTCCCAATCTCTCGAGGATTCGAAAGCGCGTCAATGAAATCTCGCGTCTCTCAGCGGCGTGCAAAGTGCCGCCGAGCAAACACGGATTACGTGTCGAGGGAGCGTACGCACACTTGTGCGTACAACGCGTTCTGCCCAGTTTTCGACGAGGTATCACTTCCTCGCCGCGTGATCGTCGAGGGAAAGGGAGAGAAAAGGGGAAAAAGGAAGGAGGAGGAAGGGAGAGTCGGGTCTTTCGAGGAAATAAGAATTACGGAGGACCATCGACAAATTCCACGAGCTTACCACGAATTTCGATTTTCTCTTGTAGTGCTCGCATCCGTAATCGTCCTCCGTAGCCGGTGGGTTCTCTCCACCCGACGTCGACGCACAATCCACCGTCACATCACAACTACCCTCGGTGCTCGAGGCACTGCTGTCCTTCTCCGAGGCCGCGCCACAATCCTCCGAATTCTGCTTCGACAGTGCCCCCTCCTCCTCCTCCTCCTTAGGATCGACCACGACTCTCACTCTCTCGTTATTCTCCATAGCTCGAGTATTATCCTTTGGTGCCTCTCCTCTCCTGCGCCTCCTCCTCCTCCTCATCGACCTGCTCGCACTTTCCGGACTCCCTCGCGATTAACACCGTGGCCCACCAGTTTGTTTGGACAATTAACAGACCGCCGACGATCGGACGAGAGATCGGCAAAACGAGCCAGGCCCTCCGTCTCTGTCTTCCTCTCCGTCTCGCCGTCTATCCCCCTTCCTCTCTATCTCCTTGTCTATCTTTCTCTCTCTCTCTCTCTCTCCCTCTCCCTGTCTATCTATCTATCTCTCTCTCCCTCGCTCTCCGTCTCTCCCTCTCGCTCACCCTCTCGGTTCCCCTCGGATGTCGTCGATAACGGGCCACCTACGACCGAGGCGACGGTAAATCCACGGAAAATGTCTCGTTTCTCCTTCGATCGTCCATCGATGTAAACCGAGGACGGGCCATCGTCGGTTAGTACGCGGCTGGAGGAGATCGGAACGTGAAAACCTCGTCTAAGTACGTCCAAGAAGCTCCTGCCCGCGTCCGCTCCCAAGGCTTCGTTCGCTCGAGCACCTTTCGATGTCGTAGACTCGTCCTCGATATGCACCTCGAACCACGTCCTGGATGTCGAGTCGCACCCTCGAGCTTGTTTCTTCCTTAACTCGCGTTCCTCTGCACTGAGATGCTCGCTGGCACTGCCGAGCACGGTTTAACGTTTGCGACGGCAGACGACGTATCGGAAAAAGTCAGAAAAGTGCCGTCGGAAGTTGGCGGCTAGCCGCGACACGTTTGCATGCGCATGCCACCAGGCCGCCTAGTTTCGAAATATGTGCGCGGCCAGCAGCTGCGTGTATTTCTGTATACATTTCATCGTGTAATCTTACGCTACGCGTCGGAAACGTGGAGTAGAGGCGGAGCCGCGATGAATGAGGAGAGAAAGAATTTAAGAATTATCCGAAAACTCGACCTGCACATTGTACCTATGCTTTATATCTCGCAAAGTGTCATCGGTAAAGTGCACACCGCTTATACGCATGTTTGAATAAAGTAAATTTATGTCAACGCACCGTGATAAAATAATACTATACGCAGATTTCGTAGAATGTAAGTTTCTCGTTCGATAGGTCCGTCCACGGTACTAAATAAAAAATTACGGAAAATCGATAAAGAGTGATATCGTCAAAGTCGAAGAAGTCGATTGCCCAATACATATCGTTGCATAAGGAATCCATTAGCCTATATTCAGATATTACGATTCAATTCAGAATATAAAGCTAATCTTATTGCACTTTAAAAGAAACGAATTGTTACTCAACGTCTACAAAGAACCTTCTTATTCAGCGATATCAAATCCGATTATTAAACGAATTTATTTTCCATATAAAAGGCTTAGGAATCGATAGAGTGCTTCGATACCGAGACGAACAAAAATTTCAAAAGAAGAATCGATCGCTTCGAATTCGAAGACAAAATTGCACATCGCGCTACGTTACGGGGGACGTGGGATCGTAACGCGGTGACCTTCTTGCTCTTACGTTGGCACCCCTTGCGTATGACAGTGTTGCGATTAGGCTCGTTGGTGCGACAGCGATAAGGTGGGTGTCGAGCTTCGGTGCTGAGGGGATCTGTGACGGCCTTATCCGCCGATCGTCGTAAAGCGAGTGTAACGTCGAAGGTACTGCCCGGTGCTAGAGGGAAAGGGCATCCTGGTAAATGCGAAAAATAGATCGGCCGATGTTGAAATGAAGCTGAAGCGCGTCATGTATGGGAACCCGCGGATTCTACGCGACAGAGACCCGCAGTTCGCCCAGAACGGGCCCTGCATCCCATCCGATTAATAATCAATGGCTTTATTCGAGAAGAGGTACACGAATAAAGTGCTGCTAGATGATACGGAGAAGCTGACGAGCGTCATTGAAAATGCCAGGACGATTGACGGACATACGGTATGCTGGCGGCTCCAGGCGCATGTGTTTTTTTTTGCTTCTTCGACGTCCGTAAGAGCGAATACTCGGTGTAATTCAAACGCGATACACCCGAGTGCCTGCGTATCGGTCATGTCGCTCGAAGGTCACGTTGCTTAGTGTCATCGATAAGGAACGCCGCTCGGACGCTCGGGGATTATTTCTCGTTCGGGCTTTTCTCTTTATTGTATCGGCGAGTGTGTCGATGGACGAAATCTTTTTCGAATCTTTCGAAGATTTGAATTCTCGTATCTGGTTGATATTGTGCTTATTTACGAATAGAGATATGATGCAATGCTCTTATGTGGCGATGGATAGTTTTATTATTGCACGGTGTAAATAATGCCATAAATGTAATGCTTAATTTTTTTTTATGAATGGTTTTCCCTCTGGGAATGAAAATAGTATCGATCGTGTTTAGGAATACGTGATTAGAACGCAGAGAGGACCACTTCCCGAAAGATCTTGGAGAGTTAGTAGACGTTACAATGACTTTGTACAACTCAATGCAGCTTTATCGCCATCGGGCCTTGATCTGGCACTACCTCCAAAGAGAATCATTGGTAACATGGAACCAGACTTCATAGCTCAACGTCAAATAGCCTTGCAGGTTTAATACGATTCTTTACCGCGTCACGATTTGCCGGTGGTGCGATTCCGCGTCATTGATGTTTGTCCTGTTTTTAGAATTATTTAAATACGATACTCATGAATCCTATACTGGCATCGTCGCTTCCTATGAAAAAATTTCTGGACCCTGATAATTATACGGCACCGTTACATGGTACGTGGAGCTTTTAATTCTATATACGAACACTTTGTTATGGCAAGGATATCTGTATTCTATACGTGACTTTGATGTAGTGTTACATTAAGTCTTATACTTTATGCGTACTTTACAATGTTTTTGTTATTGTGCGTAAAACTTGTTTTTACGGTATTATTTATGTTTGTATACCTTCCAGAAATAGCACTGCAACAGGTGTCGCTGGCTTTGCGCAGCGATGCTAACTTTGAGGTCAGCAAAGCCGTGCCCGATATGGGATGGCGGTTGAGGAAACACTACTATACGGTCAAGAATCGCCAAAATCCAAAACAGGAATTGTTGCTCGCGTGGGTTGAGTTTGGGCCCGACAAACATCTACAAGACAAGGACATTCAGGGTGTTTTTAAAAGCCTGGGTTCGTTAAGACATAATTATATAGAACCGATAGTTCACCAACATGTGACGGACAATGGTGCCCTGATGATAAGGAATTTTTGCCCGGCGGGCACGCTACGCGACATTCTGTGTATAACTAAACCTAAGCAACCTTTTATCAAGAAGTATGGAAATCCAAAACAAGTTAAATCTTTGACCACGCCTGAAATTGCTAATTACGGTTATCAGGTTAGTAACTTCTATATTGCTTTCCCAGAAAGTTCGTGCATCAAATATATAGCCGATGTACTTATTTGCAATATGTATTTTAGATTTTAGAAGCATTAGGATTTCTTCACGAAAAAGGATTGCCTTATGGCCACTTACATACTGGCAATGTAATTCTGACTCAACGAAGTGCGAAACTTTTAGACATTGAAAATGGTCTCTTAGGCCTACCTGCGTTTTACCGTCCTTATGTCGTGCAGAGACGCAAACTACACGCTACGGTATATTTACTCTCGCAGTACACAAATGGTATACATTTTGTATATCGGTATATAAATATTATACATTAATGAAAACATTATGTTATAGACACAAGTCGACGTATATTCGTTTGGTCATGTATTGTACGAAATGGCTTTTGGCAGACCTCTTATGGAAGCAACGTGTTCCGAATTGCCATATTGCGAAGCAACGCTAAAACATTTGCTCGAAGTAATTTTATCTCCGGAGGCTCTCAAGCAAGATTTACCAACAGTATCCCAGTTATTGGAACATCCGTTTTTTGAAACCGCAAAGCGTGCCGCGCTTGGATCTTTGGAAAAACCGTATTTCAAATTAAGTAGTCATTTAAAAGAGGCTTTGCAGGATGCTGCAAGTAAGGCAGAACAAAGGTTGCGGGATGAACAGAAAGTAGCTCGACATCAAAAAAGGCTTATCAAAGTACAAGAAATGATGAGCTCCGAAGAGGAAATGAAGAAGCGTAAACAAAAATTGGTAAGTTTTCAAGCTTATAATTTAAATTCCGAGAAATGGCATTTCTCTGATTAAAAGAACAATGTACATTACGCCCTTAATTTAGAAGAAGGAGCAGAAATTGGCGCAAGAGCAACGATCTACCAATCAGTTGGGGACAAATGGGACGAAGCAAATGAATGGTAAGAGCCCAGAACGTTCGGATAGCCCGACCAGTACATCTACGGCTACAAGCGTCGGAACCCTGACTCCGCCATCGCTTCGTAAGTAGCGAACAGCACGTATCATCGTTTCTACTAATGCTAATCAACATTCACGATTTAACATTTTTCAATCAGCTGGACACAAAAGTTGATGGCGCGTTCTACGGTCATTCCTTTCACGTAGGTCGCTTGATCATTTCAGCCCTCGATTATCCACATTCGTGATAATTATCATTCTTTTCGAACCATCGCTTGAATGTTTCTTCGCTATAACATTACTTTGTATCTATGGCAGCTGCAATTCCGCTTGTTATTTGTTGTATAGAACATTGTTTACAGGATTGTAATATACCTTATCCGTACATAGTATTTCACATCCTGATTTTCCCACTAGAATCGAGGAAAAGTACCTGACGTTCCCACTAGAATTGACAATTAACGTAGACATTATTAGAGGCTATATTTGAAAACTTTTACGTTCGTGCAATGGTACGTAAACATGTGAACATTCGAAACTTTGTTAACCAAAGGTTCTGTGGATGTACCGCAAGGTGATGGAGTTACCGGTAAAGACAATGGTCCATCAACCAAGTTATTACTGCCAGCTCCCATATCATCCAGTGGTGCTGTCGCTAATACGCCAAGGCCAACCAATGAACGTGCTGCTCTACTCGGAAGTATCTGTAATTTCGACAAAACTAGTCTTCGCAGAATAGCGAATGGAAATCGCTGATGTAATCGACGCAATGGTTAAACGAGGTGGTAATGTCAACAAAAAGAAAAAGAAAAAAAATTCAACTTACGGAACAAGTAGCTATATAAACGTAGAATTACAATCTTCTGTAAAGCAACTAAACATTCTTGCGAGTTAGAAACTATTAAATATTCCAATAGATATACGTAATGAGATACAAAATTTTTTTTCGATCGCGACACTTGTGTAATTGAAAATCCGCATTTTGCACACGTCCAATACGCTCTGGTCATCGATTTTAATTGCGTAATGCCTCGATGAAAAAAAGTAAGTGCATTTACATGCCGGTGTCAGAGTTTTAACTTTAATTTCCAAATACTCGTGCCATTTTGTTCTGTTCGAAACACCGTCCATTTTTAAAGCTAATAGTAGTAAACGGGCAGAGGAGTTAATCAAAAGTTGGAAATCCTAAAACGGTTGGAATATTAAGAACTTTTTTAGTCTGTATCTTCTAGCCCCACGTAATTATAGGTACGGCATTAGTTAAGGGAAGTAAAATATCAAATTATTCAAATAATATATATCTCATTACGCTATACGGTAGTAATTAAAATAAAAAAAATCATGTAAAGTATTCTGGGTATATCACGTATTATGAGTGTATTGCCCGCATATATACGAAGGGACATAAATCAATTTTATTAGAATGAGTAACGCTTTGAATTAAGAATCTACGTAGATTTTACATCTACGAACGGATATTCAATCATTCAAATTTTATATCGACCATTTACTATGAACCAAGTCTCGCGATCGAGTTCACGTACCAATGTTTTTGTGAGTCAATTTTATGGCTTAAAATTATTTAAGCGTAGAAAAATCGAAAATATGCAGTGATAAGATGAGAGTGATAGACCCTATATGTATTACGCAAATCTTTTCCCGTTAGTGTTATATATCGTTCTGTATATTCAAAGTTTATAACACATAATATATAAATATATAGTCTTCGCGCGTATCCAGATGATACAAATACGGTCGTTCCGCGCCGAATTTGCATCGCTCGTAACACTGCAGCTGTCCTGTGTTACGAGTAGAAAAAACGTGCCAAGGGATACGCGACCTAAGCGCCGGTAAATACTATCATAATGGTAGTCTATAGAGTAATCTATTTCTATATGTCACAAACAATAAGTGTCCTGTGTAACATTCGTCTGTGAATATTTTAACGAAAGATGTAATATAATCGGCACTTTAATATACCACTGAATTGCTTGTAATTTGTTAAAAATATTGATTTTAATGCTAGCGCTATAGCGATTAAAAATCTAAAAAATATGGAACAAATAAAAATGTATTCCTCTTTACAAGCTTTAGGAAATTTTATGGAAATAATAATAGATAACAAATGCTTTACGATAACATGATTCTCGGATACTTTGTCCGAACTTCTGGCAAAATTCTTTGGCAACTGATTTGTGTTTTGGGGGGGGTAGATTAAATTACGTTATTTGGTGCAATATAAGATATATGGCGCTAATACGTCTGGATAGTTTACGTAATTTATTTAAACAATACATTCTATGCAAAATATTAGATTATAACCGAAGCGTAATTTCCGTTGAAATTTTGCATGTATATGAGTAACAGAGGGACGATTCGACTGTATGAGATATTTTAATATGCAACAGCACTTTCAATAAATATGAGGTATGTGTACTTTGCCCTATTACGACAAGGTCTGCACGTGGTATTTCATTTAATGCTCGATGCGTAAAAAATATATATATATATATATATATATGTGCCCAGCACCGGACAGATATGTAAGTAATGTTATATACATGATTATCGTCGCATAGCAGCAATATCGCTATAATTCTTGAGAACGGTTCGTAAAAAAATATTTCTCTCGCATACGGCATATGACAATCGGGATTAAAATGAATATTTAACTCAGTTTTAATTTCATCGTCAATTATGATTCTCAAGTACAATTCTATTACTACATAATATATAAAAGTTGTACAGTTGTGTAAGAGGAATCCGTCAACGACGCGTAAAGATCCGTGTCCCGCCAATCGCACCGTCGGACATCATGGAGTTTTGCAGTACAAAATTAAATTCGGTGCTGAGAAAATTGACAATTACGCGAGATACTGGCATGGCTTCAAGATTATATTCGTTCCTGAGTCGCGTGATCCGTAATTGTCCTATAAAAATTTATTATCACCAATCGCCGCAGTTTTAATCCGGTATAAATACTGATTACGACGACAACTCCTCCTATGTACATGTAATATACGTATACCACTGTACATCCCGGCGCACGCCGAAATTTATGTCTTCGTCGGCTTTAAAAGGACAAAAACTCGTGCACGAAGTAGAACCGGAGGATTACGTAAAGAGTAATTAAAGGTATAAAGAAGAGAGAAAGAAAAATAAGAGGAGTTCGCTCGTTGAGAACCATTATCCTGCGTAAAAACTTAACTAGCTTTAATCGGCGCTATTGTGTTATATAATATTACTAAACAAAGCTTTTCTTTTTCGAGCGCGATTATCTCCGATCGTAGTTCAGGCACGAGTTTCGTGCATCGTCGTATAACCAATTGTGCTTTTAATATTTGGCAAATTAGGGCTACTTCAAGCGATAATCCGTGAATCCGTTTGATTGTCATAACTTCTTGTGAAGTTCTTCCGTGACGGACTTTAATCTGAAATCCAATAGAGGTTTTTACTTTGGTCTCCAATAGAGAGACCGAAGAAGCAATGAAAAAACGTTACTTCGGTAAATGAGATTTACCTCAAAAGTTCATCTTGGATACGGTCCGTAATCGCTTTCCTAGCTTCTACCTCGCTCGCTTTCTTCTCTCTCAATTCGATTAGCATTTCACTAAAGTCTATGGGGTCTCCGTAATTCATCGTAACCCTCTGGCCCGTCTTTAGCCTGTACGGCGGTTCGTTGGGTAGAACCTGGTCCATTCCAAGATGACATATCGGAATGACGAGAGGTGTAACGGGCGATTCCAATATTAGTCTTCCTACGCCCCATTTTAACCTGCGCGGACGGAATTAATTTGTATCGTGGTCGAGTTCTCTACGATTAACCGCGCGTTGTTTTGCAAGCGCAACGATTTAGAATCAAATTGAATTTTATCGGAAGATTAATAAGTCTTAATACTTTACCGACCGGAAGCTTACTCGGCTTTCACCTAATCGGCTTTCTGGTACTAAGCTTCGCCAAGCGGTAGGCACTTAATCAACCTTTTGCCACCGTCTATCATTCGATTGCTAACGTTTCGATCGAGTTAAGGTACTTACATTTTTTTTTAATTCGTTTTCGACACCGACTGTTATGGTCCGGGTTCGAACCACCAGAGCTACGATATGGTAAAACTACGGTTTTCCATATCACATGGAAAAAGCATCGGTGCGATGAGTGGGATTCGACCCCGGGTCTCCCGCGTGGAAGCTCGAGCTTGTATCCACAATACCGTAGCCTACTTATAATACTTTATATATTTTATAATAGCAAATTCTCGGGAATTTCGATTGAAAATCGTACACCCGTTGGAATAAGCTCGTATTGCTGGCATTAGGATCGAACCGTAAGACGGTGGTTGGGAGGTTGAAAGTAAGGCGGTCGGGAAAGTGCTAAGAAAGACGATGAAATAGTCGAACCTCATATCCTCCTTAAGCATGTTCACCTTCCCCTCGGGAAAAACGTGTACCCACTCGCCAGAGGCCAATTTCTCGATGCAGAAGTCCATGGCCTCTTGATACACACCACCGCCTCTTATGATGGGTATGCATTTGCCGAGCATAAAGAAGTATGAATGCCACACATTCGTGAAACAAATGTCCTGCGCGGCGAGCGACCACCTTCCCTTACGTGGATTCAGGATGTGCCTCAGGTCCAGAGTTGCTAAATAGGTTCAGAGATTTTTCTGTCTTAAATTCTTTCATTCGATCGCTTATCGACGTCGTTCTGAGAAAGAAAAGATTATGTATGTCTCAGAAAGTAGATACGTGTGTATATTTAATGCATTTATATATAACATAACGGAATTATTGGACGCATCGCTAGTCGTATATATGTCGAGATGTAAGAGAGTAAGGGGGAAAGTAATTTTCCTTCTCTTCCGGTAGTGAGTGGTGATCGAATATTTTTCAACGTCGGAAATTCCTCGAAAGATCGCCAATATCCTATCGATAATGGCTCGGCACGGCATTCTCTCGATACTTCATTACCGCGTTTTATATTATGCGTAATCGACGTTTATGGATATCGCGGGAAAAAATGTAGGTACTTACACCATATCCCCGGATCGTCGAAACAACTGTGGTGGTTCGAGACGGTGATAAGCGGAACGTTTTTTGGCCGAACGTCTAAGGCTCGTACGATGATATGTTTGTTGTACACTGTAGTTTTGTTCAGCCATTCTTAAATTGAGGATGGAAAGAATTCTGTGGTGAATTAATTTGTCTCGAGGTGGGCGCCGCATAAATCGGCGTGCGATCGTTCGGTTCCAATGTTACTCGAACCGAACCTACGCCGACGGCCGACAATGATATTTCAATGAGAGTTTAAGGTATGACGAGGAATATGAGCCTTAATAGGCGACCGTCCTACGCCGAGAAGCGCTGCCCTATAATAGAGACGACTTTGCAGTGTAACCTCGATGTTTTTCCTTTTGCGCTAACCGGCGCATCTGGTTTTTGCTTGCATAAGTTTATGCGGTTAATACGAATCCGCGTAATCGTGAGCGTGAAGTATCGATTTGCGATCGCCGATTAAAGGTGATGCGTGGTCAAGGAAAATGCGACGGAATTACGCGCATGCTTAATTATTATTTAGCACTCTACGATCGGAATTTCGCTTCAATTTCGTCCGTATCATCGTGCTTTAAACTCCGTTTCCGTATAAGGAAAGATGACACTGGAAGGAGATATATCTATTTTACGGAGTTTTCTCACCTCATTATTAACGTTCTTCGCGTCGACGATCGTAAAGTCGATCCTCGCGCGTTGATCTTTCGCTCGCATTTATAAGGTATTTCTGCACGGTACACGGAAAAATTGTAAATCGCTAAAACGGTAATGTACTTTAGAATCGAAATTTTTTTCGGATCCCGATAATCTGTCCTTTACCATCTTACTTCGATTTTTCTTTTCCGTGTAATCGCGTGCCTTTAAAGGGAGAGGTAAATATCGAACGCGCACGACGGGTCACTCGAAGATCGAGGAGTCTTTCGATTCACAACATTCGTCGAGGACGACCGTCTTTCGATTTACAGTATTCTAGGAATACGGAAAGAGCGACGATGTCCGACTTTGAACAAGGCGCAAGGGCTAGAATTGGCGGACTTTGCACGTAAGCGAAACGTCTCGAGGCCGCCTCGGTTTACAGAGGGTCGATAATGATACATAGCCGATGAATGAAATTACTTTCGACGAGTTATGCGGCGCTATCCTCGTGTTGGCATGCTCGGTCGTAAGTACGTACGTACAAACAGGCATATGTACCTACCTACACGCGCAATACGTATCTGCATATACGCGTACGTACGCGCACATATTATGGGGCGTTATGTTCGTGGACAGATTAGTAAACCTAATCCGGTAGGTTAAGAGGAAACATGGCACGTCACGTCTCCGTGTATTGCGTCAATTGGATGATGCGGTCCTTTTTCAACGGCTAACGTGCCGCAATTAGATTTATAGGTATATCGACGAGGCCGAACATTGAGGCAAAACCGATGTCTAACGCGAGGCGCATCCGTCATTGCTCGCTCCGTTAAATCTCAGAGCGGGGAAATAAGTATGTCGAACACGCGGTGCGTGCGATAATACGAAGATCATCCCGCACGGAATATTACGTGCGATCATTGGGATCCGTGGAGATAAATCGATGATAGACTACGCGGCGCGAGGTATAACTTTCGATTTACGATAAGAGACTTTATTCCGACTTTATTCCATTCTTTCAGCTCTTGTTTACGATCGAGAAGGTGTAACGGTGAGATATGTAAATAAAGTACGATTTCGAATTTCGAGCGGAATACGCGATTTCTTTTCTCTCTCGACGCACGAGGCACCGCTCGTCGTTAGGAGAATACAGTGTATCAAAGTGCACTTGGCGATGGTTAGTAATGAACATGTGCCATTAGCGCACACTTTATTCATGAAGATGAATAAAAGAAGATTGGGAATCTACATAAGGACACGGTCATTCGTGCCACAAATAAAACATTGTATATTCATTTTTGGCATATCTTAATCCGTGGAGATTTACGCTGAATGTTATTACATTAGCGCGTAACTAAGAATCTATGCGAACGCTTCTGCAAAACGGGGAGAGAAAAAGAGATTAAGAAATCTCGATTTATGCAAAAACATCGATTGTATTATTTCTATATCGATGTCGTTGCGATACCGAAGACTGGTCAGGGAATATTACCTTGCACTCGCCTACGAGACCCATTAATCGCGTTTTATAGGTAGGATGACATTGCGCTCGTAACCGTGCCAATTTACAGGGTTCCTTCGACGTCTCCGAGGCGTTGCTCGAAATGTTTCGGCGAGTTAGTTATGAAAATGCAAAGTGACTCGACATATTAGATTACGTGCGCGTGAATCGTAACGAAAATTCGCGTGTGCGTGGAAGGAGGACGTTGAGTAATCCTTCCTCGCGTACGCGCGAATCTCGCGGGTATTCGCGATAGCCGATTAACCGTACGTGGAGAGAAAGAGAAAACTAGACAACAATTACGCAAAGAAAGCCGGCACTGAAGGGTCGCTCACCTATTATGATCTTTGAGAAAATCCCTACCGCCGCGAAGGTTATGCTGCTCGCGAAGTTCCACAAGGTCGATGGGTTTCGTAGCTTCGGTATGATCCACTTAATGTCGTATACCATTGCACTGACCAACGTTGGCCGTAACCAGGGAGCGAACACGGCAGCACTGTACTTTTGTGGACGACCGGGAAGCAAGTTCCCCGCGAGAAATTGTCCGCTCTTTCGTAACTCCGGATAACCATCTTCGTGCCAACTTCACGCCATGTTTCTCGGTTATCGTCACGTGGGCAACCGAGTGTTTCCGAAAAGGGCCGATTATGTTTCGATGCTGCTCCCGTTCGTTCAAATTTAAATCAAAACACACACTGGGTAAACCACGTCTTATCGAAATAAGTAGGTAGGAAACATCGATGTTTATTAACTAAGGCGTATTAACCAATATTTTGCTCTTGTCAAAAGAGGACATGACGGAAATCGATAGAACAAATAAGAGGACGAGAAAAGGAGGCATTTTTATATATAAATTACTGGTTTATTAGGTTTTGATTACACATTCTAGCAGGAAATTATGTAAACCTTACTTTTTTCCGATAAAAATAAATAAACTTTAATCGACGCTTTTGTTAAAAATAAAAAAAGGATCGACGACAAAAATAAAGTTTTAATATCCTTACCTGCAGAAATTTTAAACGCTTGTCGGATAATTGTGGTTTGACATGGCGGACTGCAATTTAAGGTCTAAAAAAAATTTAAGGTCCCAGAAAAAAAGGACGTATGGTACCCTACGTTAATGTTACCTTTTATTAATGCGAGAAATATCAGGTTCTTCACCTGTGACGACTTTGTTACGAACAATACTCGATGCTTCGGTTAATATTTGCGGATCTTGCAATGTCGAATATGAGGTCTCGTTTGTTCTGTCACAATTGGTATAATCGTGGTTCGTTAAAGAACAAGTGTTTTAACTATCGTTCTACTATAGTTCTATGTGACTCACGTACCGACATATCGACATTTTGTCGATACGATTTAATTACATATCGTAATGTACGGTACACATCTTGTTTATTATGTCGATTTACCAATATTTTATATATATTAGATAGCATGGATGAGAGCGTCTTTGGTAAGTTTTTATCTATAAACATGCCGGTGTTGTACGCCATTATAATTTTAGAGATATCAACCGTATTTTTAATAATTAAATAATTGAAAATTTCACAGTTATCGTTAATTTCGAGTTTAACATTAGTTTATTCCATGCTATATTAACTTGTTTATAGATAGGAAAAAAAATTCAAGTTATAGACGGTTATGCTTTAACGATTCTGTACTCGAAGCTCCAATAAAGCTCACAAGTATCTACTTATCGTAGCGAAAAATATTTTACCAGATCTATGCTATGAACCGGTAATTGTGCATCAATGCTCGGAAGTTGTCAGAGGCCATCGAACGACAATATTAAAACAGAACAAATAGTGGAGGAATACACCAGACGCGATCGAATAGGCAAAGAAGTAAGAAACTAATCGTCGAGTGTACGCGTGAACGACCAACGTCAAAGTCGGGAAGAAACTGAGGGATAAAAGAGAAGAATCATAACGTGGAAGAGAATAAACACGCGGTAAGGTACGTAAGTCGAGTGTCGGATCGCTGTTGAGAAATAACAGCGTGCACGATGGAAAGTACGGGACGGCGTATCCTCGTTGCTTGCTTTCGCCTCTCAGCGGCAGCAAGATGTACCGAAAGGAAATCAACGAGGCATACATGCCGCGGTAAAGTGGCAAGTAACGATACGAAAGCCGAGTGCGCCTTAAACGATTTTTTGCGAGCCGATCGTGCGCATCGATCGCCTAGTTTACCTAAAATTTAGGAACGAATAGACCGAGAAAGTACGTGGATATCACCACGCGAAACGATGGCTGGATTATTCAAAAAATTTTTGCCGCGTAAATTTGTATTGCATCAACTATTATGTATATATAAAAAAAGCGGAATCAGGTTCCATTGAAGTAGGAGAAGCACGTAACGTCGATCTCGTATCCATTAGAGATACATCGATAAAGGGTCCCGATCGAATAAATTCGCGCTGAAATCCACGTTGCTTAAAGCAAATGCTTAAAATTAATAACTAGTACGTATGTATACGGTAAATATAAGCTTCGAAAAATACAACGATAAAGGCCACCAAGGGAAGAGTCGACATCTCGATTAACTCCGCGTCACGCGTTAAATTCACGCTACACCAAACTAAGAAACATCACGGACATGCGTACGAAAATAATTTCTAGAATCAACGGACCGAGTTTTTTGGGTTAATAAAACCAAACTGCTTTGATCTCGCAATTACCAAAAGTACATCGATCAAGGGTATCGATAAAACAATCGAATCGGTGGGTTACCCAATTCTCTAACCGCGTTACAAGGAGGGGAGGGGGGGGGGATATACCTGTAGAATGATGCGAGAAGAGTCGAGGGCCCTGGCAAGGAGAATCGGAAGGGGGGAATGTCCAGTGGCATGTGGAAAGTGGGGATCCGCGGAGGCGAAGCGAGCAACCGAAGTGGGGAAAGGGCCTCATCTCACCAGCCAGTCCGATTCGAGTCTCTTGACTGCGTGTTGGCGCGCCATCGTACAAGACCCTTTCGAGTACGGCCGTGGAGAAGATACCTCGCAGCTTAACCGTACTGTAGAGTAGGTATATCCCGCGTTATACCGTTCGAGAGCCGAAACCGTATTCCGCGCCTCTCCGTCCGCGGCTCCCCGTTAGTGGTGGTGCCTGTGCCAAAAGTGACGAGTGTCCTCCGGGAAGAAGGGAGTCGCGATCGGTGCCGCGATACAATTCGCGATAAGCGGCCGCTACCAGGAGCACCGATCGTGTCGAGGAATCGTACAGTTCGTCTTTGTTTCTCTCTTCTTCCTTCGTCATCTCTCTCTCTCTCTCTCTCTCTCTCTCTCTCTCTCTCTCTCTCTCTCTCTCCTCTCTTCTCTCCTCTCCTCTCTCCTCTCCTCTCCTCTCCACTCCACTCCCCTCCTTTCTCTTTCTCGCATCCCGATAAAATATATACGCGGATATCTGCATACGCATATACGCACATCGTACATATATACTTCCATATACACGCGTATCATCGAAACGTGCATTCGTATATATAATATACGCGACAGAAGCCAGCGCGTCGGCACGCGTTAACACCGGTACAACGAGTGTCCTCCGGGCAGCTAGGAAAATCCTGAGGTGGAAAAACGGACGCTCGTCGATCGGCGATATTTTGATCGTGAGAGGGTAAGGAGAGAAAGAGAGAGAGAGAGAGAGAGACGGAGCGAGAGGAGGATATTCGCGGAAAGGCGAGAATCCTCGCGGAGGGACAAAGACGCGCTGCGCGGTGCGCGACGTCGAGCGAGAGACCGGGAGAAAGAGAAAGAGAGAGAGAGAGAGAGAGAGAGAGAGAGCGTTCGCTGGAAGCAAGAGGAGCGGGTCGAGGCAGAGCGGAGAGTGCAGTGTACGGTGATGCCGCGAGGATGCCACCGCCGTCGTTCCCCTCGGCGCGATACAGGACGGCGCGACGGTGCCCCGTGATCCGGCGTATCCGCGAGACACCGGTGCCGCGGCATCGCGCTCCTACTGTGCGGTGTAAGTGCAAGTGCAGGTGCAGGTGTGCCGCGGTGGTACCAGCCGGAGGCCATTCGCGCGGGATATTCCGGCGGTGCTCGAGGGCCGAGCGAGACATGCGGCACGAAGGGGCCCGCTCGCGTCTGCGTTGAACCGCGAGTGCCTCCTCCTCCTCCCGCGGCGCGTCGATACGATCTTGGGCCCAGGGTCCCGTGCGCGTCGGTCCCGGGGAGGCTCGACGAGGCCGATTTTCGGTCCCTGAGTCGCGGCTCGAGGCTGGGAGGAGAGGAGCCCGGAAGGGGAGGCGGCTGCACGGCGATCGCTTTGGGATCGAGGACTTGGAGCCGCCGCGAGTGCCGCGGACGAGGCTTCGGCATCTTGCCCGGACGGAGAGAGCAACAGGTACGTGTACGGCTTTGTATCTATATCCGAGGCGTGTGCACGTTGCCCCGCGCACGGACGTGCGCGCATGCTCTCGATCGAAGATCCCTCGGCCGTGCAGGAGGCTATATACCCCGAGACGCCTCGTGTGCCCGTGTCTTTAACCCTTTGACTGTTGTCGATGCGTGTACGCTCCTACCAGCGGCCCGTCGATGTGGTCTAGCGACGCGCGTGTGGGAGATGCGAGAATGTGCGCGTGCGTGAATCGGTATCTAGGATGTAGAAGGGTTAGCGTTTGCATTTTGCCTTTGCATTTTGCACGATTTGTGGAAATTTGAATGGAAATTTATAAACGATTTTATTCTGTATAATTGTTATTATTCGACAATTGTGACGAATGATGAAGAATGTTATTTAAAACGCAGGGCACGTAATGAAATTTTTGACGTTACGTTAGGCTCTCTACTTTCAAAATACTTCCAAGGAGATGAGATTTAATTACTGCTTGTTTTTGGTAATAATGAGTTAAGAAATGTTATCTATCTGTATCGGCATTTTTGTATCGAGGACATTATTTTGTTTAAATTACGTATGCAAAAGAGTTGGAAAAATATTCGGGGTGGTTGGGTGGTTGAACGCGTATCCTGAAAGACGTTAAAATCGCCGCGGTACGGGAAAAAGTATTACGTGCAGAGCGATCGTTTCGATCGAAAGAGCTCGGCGGTCGAAGGGTTAATCGAGGAAGAACCGAGGTTCGATCGAGCCAACTCTCGACCTCTTGGTGTCTATTGTTCGTACTTTTGATTACCTATCCGTCGTTTTATCCGTCTCGACTCTCTCTAGCCCGAATTCGTTTTGTAGATAGAAAAATATATCTGTAACGAGAAATGCGCAAATATTAACGTTTATATACAAATTAACGATGATTTTATGATTTCCAACGATTTTATCGTAAGGAATGCAGTTTGTAACATTGAAGTCACAACGGCCTACAACATCTGCATTTGCGTATATAAAAGTTTGCGAAAGACTTCCGTCCTTGATTTCCAATACGTTTGAGACCTTAGTACGTCGACCTGATAGCCTTGGTAAATCCACGTAAAAGGGAAAAATACGTACACAGAGTTACGAGAAACGGTTCGATAAGGATAAATGAAAAGAAAATGAAGAATAAGAACGATATAAAAAGTAAGAAGCTTAGTTTTATTGTATATCCACGATTACGATTAATATAAATGATTAAGAACCACTGTTACTCATTAAAGTGACATAGTAGATGTACAATAATAGCGTTTTAAGGATTAAATTCTCGCCAGAAAGATGTAAAACGAGTATATTGACGGCGGATATTTCCGATTTGTCTTGATCGGCTTGACTCTCGATCCTTTCGCCCTTTGGCGAACGCACTTCGCCTCGGTTTCGAGCACGACTCTTGCGTAAATAGCGAATCTCTTTGCTCGTTATCGTTTCCCTATTTGGCATCTTTTACTGCGTGGTCCTCGATGGGGAACTCCATTCGGTGCACGTCGTTTCAAGAGGCTTTAACCAAATATTATTACCCGGTTGAATATTAATCGAGGAGTTATGGAGCAACTTTGCGTGCATCCGAGTTTGCCGTCGAAACAAGCTCCAATTTACAAGTACATTTCGCCACATTATGCGGGGTCTTTGGAAAAAGTAATTGGATATTCACATGGTACATAAAAGACGGTATGCCGAGGGAAAACCCCTTGGAAAACGTAGTTTCGAAAGATCGAGTTTCCGAAATACAAATATTTTTGCGCGTTAGCATTTTGATCGACTTACCGCTTTCCGTCATCGCGCGTAGTGTTCAGCTCGTTGCTTATGAACCGCATTCTGGGCGTCTTTATTCAATTTCCATACATATATTCAATCTACTTAGTGTTACACACTTGCAGGGTATGGTAATGAATATGTCAACATAATTGATATATTGCTATAAGAAGTAGACGCCAAGCGTGCATGGAAATATAAGGATGGGCGATATATTTGTAAAAATGAGAAAGCCAGTGGTAACTCAATCGTAACACCGATACACGGTATATGCAATATTTAATGCGCTGATATACAAAAATGTTTGTACATCAAAAACGGTTGTTCTTTTGATCTATATTGACCAAGGGTTTTTTGCTCGGTACATCCTATTGTATATAGCGTTTAGTGTACCGTGTAGAAAAAATATCGAATTAAACGAATAAACCTTGCGAGCAGTTGTAGATCATTTTACAACTGCTTGCAAGGACCATTTGTTGAATTCATATACATTTAGAGCCAGGGAAGAGTCAAGAGAAACTATGTAAAAAAATATCGATTAATTTCTTAACCACCCTTGATTTGCACGAAACTATTAAAGCTGCCCAAATTCTTTATCGATCTAATCTGCGTGCGTTTTTCAAGATCGTAAACTGGTCGGTAATGGACAGATCGATCGAAGTGCACCCCCTCGTGGCTCCAAAATTACGATCACGCAACAGCGTTGCTCGATCAAAAGTGCGAATCGAGGGCCTATTTAGGATCCCCCGAGGACCACCTACTCTTTTCTTAGAATGTTAATTGGCCGTCTCGCGAATTATAAAGCACCGAAGGGGGGTGAGAAGCGGGGTACCAGGCTGCTATCGCGTCCATTAACATACCTGGGTTCGCGCTATCGTACGGCGTTGCTTTAGCTAGCTCGCTTTAACCCTAACGACGCAAAAAGATACTAATTACCGCAACCTGCGGCCGCTTCTTCCTCTCTCGGTGCCCTAAGCCCGCTTTCCTTATTTTCCGCGTACTCGTCGCCCGCAAAAAAGGGCCTCGCAATTATGGCGACTGATAGTAATTACGGGAGATTATTTGGTTCCCCAGTTCGTGAGAGGAAATTAGCCCCTTCAATGTTTTGAGGCCATCGTCGAGTTTTGTCCCTGAACCTTACGGCGCTCAACACCGGCTGCCAAAAGTTTCTTTCGAAGAAAACGATGAAATTTCCTTGACACGCGAATGCTGTAACATTATATAATATTTCTTCTCGTGGATAATTTAACGTATGAAGTAATATGATCTAAATCCGTGAGCCACATTATTGATATTCAATTCTATGTAGCGTCAATTTTTTGAAACTATTATCGCTTCGACATAATTGCCAATCGGTTTGTCGAATACGTTTATCTTCTTTTTCATCATAATATTCACGAACGTGTTAAGTTTGATATTAGGTAATTGTGTGTTATGGTAACGATGTGCACTCCTTACAGAACTAAAAGAAATATAAGCATTGGAGAACGTATCTAGGTATATACGGAATTACATGTGGAATAAACATCGGTGTTGGAGATTTACATAAAAGTCATTTATTTGTAATAATTAACGCCTGTATAACCTGTACATTTTTATGTCGATTCCAGTCACGTCGTGGAACGAACGTACTCCTTATTTTTTTTTTTCATCGGTGAAGGAATAACCAAAGGAGGAGATCGTCAAATGTCTTTGCACGAATTCAAGAGCCGCGAGAATATTCGTATTCTTAATGCATTATCGAATCACCTTGTGTGACTTCACGGTCAACGAACTGAATTACCGACATGGCGAATTCGTAGAGATGGCATGGCCGGCTCTGTGCCAGCCGCAGCATCAGGAGTTTATATCGTTCCTACTGCCGCAGGCTAGAGCAATTTAACCCTTTGGTTAGCGAAGTATTTCATACATTGTGTGCCTCCTGGAAGTTTATTTCACCGAGAAAAATACGTTGAGAGGAACGAAGGGAAAAGTTTAAATCAGTCTAATATTATTTATCGTAAAACGCGATATTTTTCGTAATCCATGAGTTCCATAATTTTATCAGGATCATAGAGACGTGTGAAAAATTAGGGTGTAGGAAAAAAGTAAATATTGTATATATAGATCGATTTGTAAATATTGTACAATAGATCGATTTGATAATTTACATCGAGTACGAATGCGTGAAAATACTCAGAAAATGTAAGGTCGTGAAATTAGAGCATTCTTACGAGAAATTCTAGATCCGTTATTTCAGCCTCTTCCGTAATATGAGCGTTAATGACATTTCTTTCAGAATCACTATACCTCGTAGGTACTTTCATAACTGTACGCGCTCACTCTTTCGACAGCTGGTATTTAGCGGGCGTACAATGTCCCGAGAAACATAAGGATAGGAGAGTAATGTCTCCTTTATTGTGTCAGATTCATAAGTACGACGCGCGTACCTGCTTATTTGTCACGAAAGCACGGTTCCAATGGCGCCTCTCGTAACCGTCGTCTAATTTTCATACTTACGGTACACCGCATCGCATGCACGATCCGGCTGACGTACGATCATACCCAGTGCTTGCCTTAATCGTTCTTTATACGTCCTTCGCAATTTTACAGACCGTGGCACGTGACAGTCTCGAGACCATGAGCGACCTTGTATTTCCCGTCACGCTCTCTCACAAAAGTACGCGCGCTCGAGACTCTTTTATTATAACAAGCGGTAACGACGGCGAACGATAGTTACCAGTTTCTGTGTTGATCTTTAAAAAACTATATCGCGAGTCCTGGTAATTACACGAGACAACTTTGCCGCTCATTAGCCGATTATGAGCTTGGTACATTTATATTTTCCGACCGATTCGAAGATAATCTTATTTACATATCGAGGATGTTTCATTAAGGGCGTGGACAAGTTTTTAAATAATGAGAGACATCGTGAAATGCTTTTTATACACTTTTTAACGTCCGATTGAGATAGAAAATACCGGCTCAAATTGTGTTTATAGGTAATAAAGTATACAACCGTACGTTGGCTATATTTAAATTACGTTCAGCAGTGCTGATGCCGCAGCTCGCTCTTCTTTGTTATTTTTATTATATTTTACATACCAGCAACGAAAGCGGCTTCTTTGCGAATGGAAGATCTTACGCGCATATTTATAGATTCTTAGGGCGATAAGTGTTTCAAAAAAACCTATAGTATCGCACACCGCGAAATACACGTTGATAATATTCGGATAACGATCTTGGACCAATTCCTTGGAAGGTAGTTCGATTATTAAGTTAAACGTACGTAGGATTCTCGCTTCTTAACCAAAGACGACTGGACGATTTATCACGCGCGCGAAGAAGGTAAGCGGAATAAACGTTTTGGCGGACGAGGTTCGAGGTTCCGAGCGATTTTCGTTGTAATAAAATTTCTAGCAGGTGTAATTACGAGGTGCCGGTTAATCGATGCCGGCCCAAGGCTGCGGGACGTCGCTTAGCCGTTAATTATCGGCTTCCATTATTAATTTGATCTGGGCGTGGCCGCTCGTTTCCTCGTATTAGATAGCGCGTTTAATTAATTACATTCGCGGCTCCGGTGTCGCGAGGGATACGAGAAAAAGGTTTGACGAGTCGCGAGACGTATGGAGATCGGGGTCCATGCATCGATGGATGAGCCGCGGCGAGCGCGCGCACGAAAGAGCGATAGGAGAACAAACTGGCGAATCGGAATTAATAACCGCTCATCGACGCTTTCGTTTTCATCCTTCTCTTGCTCTTTAATGCATTGGGTACTGAACTTCGTTTTAAAGGATACATTAGAAATTCTTAACATCCTTGCCCGTACTTTGCATTTAAGAGAAGTCGTGAATGTGATCTTAGCGAGCGATCACTTTTCGCGGTTAATAACTTCTTCGTCTGGTTATGATAGAGTTAAATTTTTTCGTTTTAAAGGATTTCCGGATTTCCTTGCTTTTAAACCCTTCCAATCGATCCGAAACGTGTAGAGAAGGCTATTTCGGTTATGTTTTATGTTTCTGTCAGGTCTTTAAGAGTTCGACATTGATCTTCGTCCAATAATGCCTTCGGTAATTGGCCTTCAAACTTTTTCGACTCGCCAAGGCGTTCCTCGTCTTGCGTGTCAAACTCTCCACTCTCCACGCAAGTTCAAATCAATGCAATGCAATGTAAACAAAAACTTTCAGTTGCTAATTTTTTTAAAGAAAAAAACTGTACATAAGCAGAAGCCAAAAAGCTTCATATATTTTATGCGCTCAAAAAATATGTTTGCACAAGGCTAAATAAAATATACCGATTCTAAATGACTAATGACACAGGATTCCATATCGAGTTGAATTCAGCCATGGCTCGATGCCGCTGCGCCACCTCTTCTAAATCCTTTGAAATTAAGTTTAATATCCAATAATTACTCGCCGAAAAAGATGCGAGAGAAATAAAACGCCGTACCCGAGATTCATCTTCTTTGACACAATGTACCCTGTAACTTAATATTCTCTCGTGGTTGTTTTGTTACATGAATATTGATGCGGTAAAAAAAAAATGAAACCGTCGGTCCTTAAGTCCTTAAGCGTATTAACGTTTTTTATATTCCGTTGCAGAATGTTGTCATCCGGTCAAGACGCCCCGAGCAATAATTATTCTTCCGGCAATGTCGTTCTTCAAGGTGCACCCTGCGGTCAGTGCAGAGATTTATGCCCGGCCGGATACGTGCCCCACTTTTGGAGGTGAGCCATTCGAAATCTTCGGCAAATTTTACGAATCATGCCCGTCGATCGACCAGAATTGATCCGAGAGATCGATTCGATAGGAAGCTCTTCGAGCATCGATAAGAGGTGTTTATTTGCCAGCGTATTTCCGGTTGCAATATTAAGGTTTACGCGTTCGACTCGAGATATAAGATTTCACCGCGCGAAATAATAAGATTTTTCTAGTATTATCGTTCGATCTATACCCTGATCTCAAGATTTCAATCTGCGATCATAAGAATCTAGAGAGGAAGAGTATATAATATTTTATATAGAGACACTTGACATTTCGTCGTTACTGCCTTTTCGATTTTACTCCGTTCCCACAATTTCGATACCTGTCTATAGAGATGCGTGGATAATTCGTGTCTAGAGAATAAATGCGAAATTGCGCGTAATAATGCCAATCCGTCGCGGTTATCTTTCCGCGTTTACTTCGATCTCACGATTTCGATCGCTTTCTATATCAATCCGGAGACGTGGCGATAAATCATATTCGAAGAATAAATGGATGAGCGCGAGGAATCGAAGTAAAAAGGTACTCGAGGTAAGAGTCGATCTCGGTATTATAAAGCGGATTGAAACCGATCTGGCGTGTCAGTCGCGATTAAAAGGTCGATAAAAGGGGGGCACTCGGTGCTTCTTCAGCGGCAATCTCGGAACAACGGTCATGCACCTCGAAGTCGTCCTTAACGTGCACCCTGACGACGATTTTCACGGTTTATTTTTAACGTCAAGATTGGCGACGCGTTTCCATCGTGATTTTTTAGCTCTCACCGGAATCACCGCAGGATTCCCGAGCGCCTTGCGTCTCAATTCGTCGCAACGCGTTCGTGCCTTAGTGCCAGAACTCTTATCGACAGGCGTGTAGTGCGAATAGACGAGTGGATGCGTAAGTGGCAACGAATGTGCCTGTACGAGTATAACCGAAATGCGTGGGAAAGGACGAAGGAGGCGGTAGAAAAGAGCTTGAGAGCCGGATCGTGTAGACTAAAGCACGGCATGGTTAATAACTGGGAATATTTAATCCACCCTAAATCCTCATTCTTACATTATCTTTGACCAATATTCCAATACTGGCATTGCATCAATGCATGGATATTGGTTCGAATTTTTTATTCGATAGTTTTATTCGATATTAAAAGTAATCTTTAAGCGAATTTTGGTACGAAAGAATCCGTACTTGGTACATACACAAATATATTTTGACCGATTTGTCGGTTTTACGATAATACGAACGTGCATTCGATATTTTACGAGGTATCGATGTCCACATCGTTCTGGCGCCAATGATATCGGCACCCACTTGTGTGCCACGGAATTGGAATTCGTGGGTATCGCTTCACGAGGCATCGGTAGCGTAAGTCGATACCCAGTACCCGAGATTTCCATATCTCTCGACATAGCCCATCGAGCGTTCGGGTATCTAGTCGATCGAGTATTTGCAATATGTAGGTACCACCGTTGCTTATAGCAGCGATATCAACTTCCTTCTCGTGGAATTGCAATTCATCGTTGTTGCTCCAAGAAACTCGATGCCCACTAACCGAGATTTCCATTCCTTTCCTTATATTCCAGCGAGTGCTTGGCCGCTGAATCGACTATCGTGGATATATGTCGTGTTATGCCTCACGAATAACTATGGTGAAGGAATTTCGATGAACGTCACTTGAAAATCGCGATTTTATTATTCACGGTATCGAGGGCTATTCGGTATTTGAGTTCCAATTTAACCGAGCACCGATAATGTCAGATCTCGAACAACGTCATAAAGAATTTCATGCCATATCGGTCTCGTCTTCCGAGTATCGCGTTACAGGCGACCATCGTAATTCAGCACCGTGCGATATCAAAACTACGTTCCAGAGTACCGCATTATAGAAGGATTGGCTATACGATTAAAAATCAGCCAAGACGATCGAGCACAGGGAATATTATCGCCAAGCAGCACAATAGAGAATTACGCGCTACGCGAGTGTTCCTCCAGATCGTAAACCCGCGTTCGACGAGTACCATTTTATAGGAGGTCGCAATTTTCACACCGCCTCGCATCAAAATCGTATTCCCAGAGTAGCGTATCGTACGAGTGTTGAGCGTACTTTCGAAAGTTAAGCAAGTCGATCGAGCATCGAGAATATCAGATCCCGGCGGTACCTCGGAGGCGAGAAATCGGCAGCAAGTGGGCAAAAGCGCGGGGAGTGCGGGCCTCGAGGGGTTGGGGGGTTGGGGGGTTGGGGGGAGGGGGATAAGGGCAAGATCGAAAGAGGGCAAAAGGAAGGTACCTCGGCTTCGGGTCGTAGGGTCGGCTCGTCGGTCTCACGCGAGCCCTGCGTGCAACGAGACTGGCGATGGGCCGTTCCAAGACGAATCGGCTGGCAACCGAGGTAACCGAGGAGAAAGAGCGCGCGCACCAGAGAGAGAGAGAGAGAGAGAGAGAGAGAGAGAGAGAGAGAGGGGGGGGGGAGAGAGAGAGAAAGCGCAAGGGGGAGAGACGTATGTTGGTCTGTAATTAACATACCGAACCTCCCCGTAATGTTCGGCCCGTTCTTTCGCAGGTTTGTTGGCCCGCGAAACGCAATAGAGCTCTGCTCGAACTTCATTATTCTTCTTAAAACATGAGCGCCCAAACCTTCTGGCTTCCCTGGGTCGTATTGAAAGAAGAGAAATTGTCTTGGGCCACGCGTATGCGATACGGTCTCGCCTGGTTCGTGGTACTTTTCATGTACGAACAGGGTGAATGGGAAAAAAACGATGCGCGCATTGTATTTGACACGCGTATTCTGTCTTTGACTTGGAATATTACATTTGAGCTTCTTATAGTTTTGAGGCTCTTCGATAATCTGTGCTTTGCTTCTTTGCCGTGGGGCTTGAATATGGTTATCGAAGGATAATATTGTTTATCGGTAGTAAGTCTACGTTGGACCAAGCGTGTATCTCGATAAAGGAACATACCTTCGATGTTTTCGTTGGTTACTTTATTCATTGTCTGGCAGTCATTACAATCCTCCATTTTGAGGAACCCCGTAACTTTTTTATTTTTAAAGATACTTTCATGAAATAAACGCCGTTATGAAAGTGAAAGATTCGTTTATATATTCCTGGAGTAAGAATAATCGATGGACGGTGATTCTGCGTCCATAATCTACGGTGAGGATTTCCGCTGGACGTAGAAACTCCGTCCGCAACAGCGAAAGGGTTAAACATACCGGCGTCTCATCCGCTGCCAGTCGAAGATGTGCGTGTTCGCTCGTGGATTTTCCTTTACCCCACGTCTTCCACCTACGGTCTCTCGTGCACGACGCTCGATTAAGATAATTACCCTTGGCCTATCGCGATTTACCCTTCGTGGAATCGTCCTAGAAGAAAAGAAGCCACTTGGATTCGCTCTTAACGTGATTCGCTTTAATCACTTGGGAAGCGAACTGCCGTATGCTTTCAGCGAAAGCGATCTCGTGTAATCGCATACTTGGAAATAATCGATGTGCCGGTTTAATGTGTATTTGCTTAAATTTACGCGAATTATATATGACGGATCTATGTTTAGTTAAACTAAGAACGTATCGTTAGGGTAATGGCGATGTCTTGATCTAGTACTCTACAGGAAGAAGTGTTTGGACGCGAAGTAAAGCGCGAATATCCGCCACAGCCTTTTTGCGTATAGTTTATTTTCGCGAATTTGACTTCGCGAGGAAAATGTTGGAGCATTTTCGGTCGTTGGCATGGAACGCGGGTCATATTTCTGGAGCGACACGGATTACCGATTCTGGCACAGGATCGGGTTATCGCTCGACGAACGGTCCAGGTAATTCGATCGAAAGGACGCGTATAAAGTTATTAAAAATAAGAAGCCACCGAATTAAAGTCGGAACCTCCACGTAACGAGATGAGAGATAATGTAAATGAACGGTCGGTTAAACTCCGTATTGCTCGAGAAGTATTTAAACATAGGCTTGCGCACAGTGGTGCACGATGTAAAATTACCTGGAGAAAATTCAAAACAAGATCTGTTATCACCGGTCTGAAAAATGTCGGTACACTAATTCTAATATCGAGTTGTCTTAAAAATGTTTTTCGCTATCTACTTATCCACTTATCGTCGCTTCATCCGGCAATTTGTCTACAAACGTGAAACCAAATCTATCAAAGGTCGTAATCTCTGTCATCGATCTTTTTTGAGCTATATACTTAATTCAGTGGAATAACGAAAAGGAAAAAATGTCGTACGTCTATTATTTTCTTATAAATCGAGAGAAACTTTTGGGACGATCTAATCCACATCGATGGAGTCTTCGTATTTTGGCCACGATACAAGTGTTGCGAACCACTGGCGTGGCGTGTACGGCTGATGGACAATGAAGATTCGCAGGTCCCACAAAAACGGTTTCCTCGGCCTCCTCTCGTTCGTTCCTCCTTCTAGGTCTCCTCCGCTATTATTTTTTCCATCCTCTCGCGAAGTAATACGTTAAACCCGCCGGTACGAGCGAGTTCTTTGCACCGCTAATTGCCTCGTAATATATGGGTCCGGCTGGCTTACTATAAATCAGGCGAAACTACGCACGGTGCTTCGCCACGGTCGCAAAATCTCCGCGGAGAGCCCATTCTTCCTTTGGCCGCGTTTCAGTAATTTATATACTCGCGGCTGACGGTTATTAGGTTAATTCGAGCGAGGCCTGAATCATCGGTGCCATTAGGTTTGCCTCGAATCATCCGAGTGCCCCGTCGACACCTGTGACAGGAGTTGTAATCGGTTCACGTACTCGTACACTCGTACGCGGACCTTTAAGTGTCGTGCATTTAACGCGTAACACCTAAACGTACCTTGGCGCACCGTCCCGCAAAAAGTCCAATGGTATACAGCGTGCCTCGTAATGCGTGGGACTCGCTTTGGGTAACGATTCGAATCTTGGCGACGATGATGGAAGTTCGAATAAATCTACGTCCCGTTTTACCGCCTTGGATTCATCTATCTCTCTCTTTATACGATCTTCGAGTTACACGCTTCGCTTATTTTAACGGTGAGAAAGAGCGTAGCGCTTTTTTCTTCGACCGTGTTATTTCAAAATCGTACAAAAAAAGAGCGTGCAAAGAAGCAGTTAAGTGTACTGCACAGGGTGTCCCTTAATGTGCGGTACTTACTTTAAGAATCTATTTAGCGGTTACATGTATATTCACACATATCTATATATATATAATGTTGCGTTTACTTTGACGATTATATTTAATCATCGCGCAAATTATAGAAAGCGCACGCATAAATTGCAGATACTAAAAATAGTCTGTGCAGGTGCTATGCACAAAAATAATCTTGTTCGATCGACGATAATCGCGCGC
>JBCFXI010001810.1:0-39306 GCA_038496175.1 Ampulex compressa
AAGGTGTTGGACCAGAATGGCCAATATATAATTTAATAAAATATTTATTCATTATACGAAAACTGTCTTTCATGTTCCCCAAAAAACGAAATGACTTTCCGAACAACCCAATATATTCTATATCCCAAATTTTACACGGTACACTTCGTAAGGATCTCCTATACATTATTTTAAAGTAAACGCAAACTGCTTTTGGATTTCTAATGTCACCCAATTCCCAAGAATTTCTAATGTCGCTCTGTATTCATTATTTAAGAGAATCCCTTGTACATCGTTCAAGCGTGTCCCCGTATTCAACAGTGTCTGCCTCGCGACCATTCCATTAGAAGCCTGAGGTATCCTCTAAGAAGTTTCCAGCGCGGAAGCTGCGCTCAGGATGAAAACACTGATCGTCGAATCTATTTACCTTCCAGTGGCCTCCGATAATCACGTTCCCCCGTATCGGTCGAGTTAATTGGACGTCCGTAGAGCCGGGATCGTGCGTGCGATCGACGATCCACCGGAAATCACGGCAGATTACGGGGGCGGCGCGAGCGTGATTTCTGGATCGGTGCGCGCAAAGTCGGTATCGGCGACACGCGGTGCTAAACGCGATTATGGCGACGCTCTTCGCGGCTCGTCGAGCGGCGAGAGGCCGAATAAATTCAGCCAGTGTTATCGGTGCCCGCTTTGGCGTCGCTAATAAGCGGGGCAAGGCCCGATCGAGCGACAGGCCGGCCGCGCGAAAAGGACGATGCGCTACCGTGAAATTTCCAACCGGCTGTAATTCACGCTGGACTTAGAGCAGTCGTTCCCAAAGTGGGGTATATCGACTCCCAGGGCTCCATGTAAGTAAAAAAAATAAAAAAAATTGGGCTTTGTGCTCACGGTACGTGTCATTTTTGTGTTTTACTCATTCAAAGTTTAATTACAAAACAACGTGTATTCATTGATCCAAGAAGTTTTCCGCTCGAAAACGAAGCCCGTCTAAGTGAAAAGACGTTCCTGTTAGTAGAAAATTTGAATTTGTATATACAACAAATAAATACGCCTTCAAGTAGAAAATTCAAATTGGTAAGGAATAAAGAGGAAGAGTTCGTAAAGCATCGATATTGAGAAAGCAGGGGATCGACGTAGCACGAAAAAAAGTTTAGGGAAACTCGACTTGGAGCAACGTTTTTCCTTTTATTCCATTCATTCTCTACTGCTAAGGTCATTCTTGCCCTAGGATCCATTATTTAAGACAGATTGCGGACCACCAAATCGCCACTTTGCGCCCCAAATTCGCGCCGCTCCATTGGGATACGTCTGGATTGAGCCGAGGCACGAGCGGAGTATCGGGGCCCGAAAGAAATGTCGTTTACGGGGAAGGGGGTAATAATAAGCGAGGAATGACTCACCTAAGGGGCGACGGGGACAAACGGAGGCACCGGTTAATGGCTTCGCGATCGGCACGGCAATTTTCTAGATACCGTCGGGCTTCTAAGCAACGCCCCGGGTATATCCACGTCTTTACGACGGGCGCAACATGCCGGCCGATTTTTTCCAACGGCCGGAATGTCCCCCGGCGTTATCTGGCGTACGTTCTAATGGAATGCGGACGATAAACGGCGCGGGGAACGCCGCCTGGCCGGACTGTAATTCAAGGTATCGCGCTCTCGCCTAATGTAATACGAGGGGAGACCGGGGGCTGAATATGTCCGTCTATGAATGCCTTCGAAAATGCATTAGTACCTTCACCCTTTCGCCCCTTGGCTCGTGAGAAAGAGGCGTCTTGTTCGTGGCTCACTGCGAACCAAGCCTGGCATAAGAGTGGAAGCGTAGACTGAATTGTGTTCGGATGAAAAAAGGGGTAAAGGTGGTTAATGAGGGTTTAAATAGGATCGTAATTTAGAACAACATTGTTGTCATCATTGTGAGCGAATACTCGATTTACAAAGCGAGATCTAGTCCTGATCGTGCTTAAGTATTTTTTTTGTACTAAATTTTGCTTCGTTCTACTGGCGAGTGTCAATGAAAATCGATTGTGATTTAATTTCGATCTATCGAAATTATGAAAATCGTCTTGTACTCCTCGTAGCTTCCTCGTATTACTCTAAGGGTTCGCGTGCTACAATCCAGATTCGCGAAACGACGAAAGCGAGGAGAGCGACGCTGATTTCCGCTCTTATTGTACTCGAAAGCAGGACGGAGCATGGAGGGCGCCCAGGAAAATTATAGGAACACCGCGAATAGAGTTTCCATCGTGGCCGGACAGCCTCTGAAGCGGCTGGAAAACTTCAGGTCACGTACAGTACACCGGAGGCATTAAACCGAGGCGCAAGAAGTAATGGTAACATCGCGGTTACAATCTCTTCATTCAGTCACGGTTTGTTACCGAATGAAAATCCTCTTTGTTCCAGGGGGGCGCCATCGGGGAGCATTAACGCGCGTGAAACTATTAAAGGCGAATTATGCAAATATCGCGGCCCGTGACGGGGCCCCTCGCTGAAAGTAAATCCCGAATTATGATCCGAGTATCCATCTTAATTCCGCGCTTTAACAAACCCCGGAGAAAGTAAACGAGGGGGATAATCGTATCAGGAGGATATATTGGACGGGGAGGGCGTTAAGCGGTGCTCCAACCCTGCTCCAGCCTGGAAAACTTTGGGCGCTTATCAAGAAAAAATAATAGCCCTCTCCCGCTGGGAAGTCGATCGTCCCTTTCTCTCCCCCCTCCAACGTATTTTTCACCACGCGTGAAATATACCAGGCGCTATACGACGATCCTCGAACCTCCTCCCGAGCTCTTAATCGCTAAGCTAGACCCCTTAAAGGACGACGTCCGTCTTAATTCCACGCTGAGAAATCCTGCGAATAAACGCGAGGGATGGCGGCACAAAGGGTGCGACCTGAAAGAGGGGGGGGATGGAGTGCACCTCAAGCGCGTAATGAACCTGTAACGAGTGATGCTCCTCCTGCTCCGTGGAAATCCGCGTCTGAGCCAAAGGATGTAACGAGTAGGAGGCGATGCGGATAGGCTACGATTAATTAGACTCACTTTCAAAGGGCAGATCGCTGCGCGCCGGAGGATAGGAGGCAGGATGGAAACAGGGTAGGAGATGAGAGATGAGTTGATTCCAACAATGCCGGATGGGCAATGGGGAGAATTACGATGATACACCGCACTTCCTCGAGCCTTACAGCAACTGCGTATGTCACGGGGTACCGAGTAACTTTATCACGAAGGACGAGGATGATTCATTGCCTAAAGGAATGCTCGACCAGAGTGGGCTGCGCCAAAAACAATTTTTATATATCGTTTCGAGAGCGTTCTATCGTTGAAAAGCTCGCAGTGCAGAAGGACAATTGTCTAGCCTCTTTGGCCTTGGAGGAATGACGCGCGGTTGTATTGGTTAATTGACTATTGTTTTCTGATACGAAGTGTCGCTTCTATATATTTAACTCGGTTACACTTGGTAGTGTTTGATTTACTTTAATGTTCCATTCGACAGTTTACTGTTCGTTATGAACACGTCGTTAAATATTATTGTTTTCGAAGTAATTTCGAGGTGATTTATTTGAGGTACGCGCTGTTCTTCTCTTGCTGTCGTTATGCAATCGAAGCAGCGCGCAGACCGCTGGTCTAAGGTACGATTACGTAAGTCAAGGTAGGACTAAAAGTCTTTAACGATTTATATCCCGAAGCACAACTGCCGGCCTTGTGTTAATTGGTTGTGCAGCGGTGCATCCATACCCGTAGCGGGATCGATACAAATTACTTTAAGTAAGTAAACGCGATTAAGCCGATAAATTCTCGGAGTTATTAAAGTAGCGCGTTTCTAAAGCAAATTACGTTCGTAAATCTGTGATACGCTTAGATAGCCCCGAGCCACCCCTAATCGTGCAGAAACTATGATGCCTTCCTCGCAGCACTGCGATTATACCCGCGCGATTCATTAATCCTTCCTCCACTATCGTTTGCCTTTGGATCGATGATTTTAATCACACGTTGCCTCGTATCCCTCCCCGAGGACCGTGTAAGAAGGTAATTTCAGGGCGTTCCAATAAAATCGAGCAGAATTATCCCCATTTTCTTTTTTTTTTCTCCTCCACACGCCATGCACGTAGTCCCCGTGTATCGAAGTTCGGGACAATACATTTCTCTTGGGCTTTCCAATTAGCTGAAAGCACAAGGAACCATATGCTTCTGCGAATCGTTTACCGCGCACAGTTCTACGATTTCCCTCGAAAGCATTTGCGGTAATCGATCGTGCGGAAATCTAATATAAATTACCCTGGAATTCTACGAGGCTAATCCTGCGGATCTAAAATCTTTTTTCAGATCTAAAATATCTACGATTGTTTAACACTATTCCTACCACGACCGCTCAGTGATTTCTTTGAGAAATCGTAGAACTTTGAGGCGCGGCCACTTCTGAGGTTTTTCATGATTTTCTCGCAGCGTACGTATCGATAAATTGATCCATCGACATTTTTCCTCCCTCCTCTTTTTCTCTAAGGATATATCGAGTACACTTAAATCTATCTGGAAAATGGTTAGTAGGAATAATAGTATGAATATAAGAGACAATTATTCGTGCGCAATTAAAACCAACGACACACGATTTCTCTTAAGAATCGAACTTTTGTACCATTATCAATTGTATTCAGTAATTAAGCAAACGATTTATACCATTAAAAGCAAAAAACCGCTCGCTCGTACGTGCTCGATAAAAAAAACTCGGGGATTAAGCCACTCGTGCTTCCTCGAGAATTTCGAGTACCCGGTGTATTAAGATACGATCGCTAATCCATTTTCACGTACGCCACCGGCAAAACTCGTGGTAGCACCCGCACTCTTGCTGCGGCGCCTCGATGGGAAAGCACGGCTCGCACGAGCCAAAGAGGATGAAGTTTCGCGGTGATGTATCGCGTTGCACGAATCGATTTCGAAGAAGAGGACGCGAGAGAGAGAGAGACAGAGGGGAGGGGAGGGCGTAGTATTGCATATTACCGAACCATCGGAGCTTGTTGCTCGGATATTGCTCACTGCGCGTATGTGTCAGGATACACAGGGTGGGAAAAAAGTAAGGCTTTATGGATAAGCAGCCGATAGCACTTAGAGGAGTCGAAAGTATCCGAACAACGCAGACACTTTCGACGCGAAATTGACTTTAATTATAATAGTAGCTTCTGGTGTTGCATCCAAATCTCAGAGAGTCATAAGTTTGGCGATATAAATCTATGTTTAAGGGATTAGATCTTTTTTCTAGAGACATTTAAAGCCTTTGCTCTTCATACTTTTATTTATTACTATTTATAGTCGATCAATAAGACTTTGGTCTATTTATCGTCGATCAATAATTTCCTGGATTTAGCATCGATTCGATACAAAAATCTCGCGAATAATAAACACCGATATTACGTCAGAAGAGTGGCTTATAGGCTCTACGATATTCAGATATTCTTACAATTCTCAACGAGTACCGTGAGTTCTTCCAATATCGAGCCTTATTCTCCTAGCACCCTGTATATATATATACACATTTATCATATATCGAGCGCTCAGAACTTCGAGCTCCTCGATCGACGTTTGGCCAGGCCGATGGTTCGTGATCGGTTTAGTCTTCGAGAAGGAGACGTTCGCGGATGTATTATCGCGGGCAATATTCCTAAAGATTTCTCGGGACGCCTAGTTGGTACGCAATAGGATGCGTCGGCCGATTCGAAATGGGATACGTGATACGAGAACGAGAATGTGCCCGATAAGGCTTCGGTACAGGAAGAAATAATGGGTCCAGAGGTACCATCTTCCAGGGCGGATCGAGTAATTGATATTGCATCGACGACAGTAATGAACTGGCGCGGAAAGATAAATGGGAGATTCGGATCCTCATTTGTCAGGGAGAGTATCCATTTCCAGGGCTTAAGGTAGGCTTTCGATGATTAACGGACGTATCGAAGTATGTATTGCGAGCTACATAGAAATCTTTCCTACGCCCGGTATTTAACCGTCCATCGCGTCCCATTGCCTCCGGGCGACGAGCTAAATACGTATCGTTTGAATCCCGGTTTATCGCGCCTGCCGGAATAATCCTGAATCTCGCGTGCGCGGCATTTAAATTGGACAATGGCAAGATTGGAAATTGTTGGAAATTGTGGAGAATCATTTCCAGCGAGGGGACAAGGTATTTATCGATCCTAGGTTTTTCTGGGGGATTTACACCAGGACCACTGGCCACTCTCCAGGAAGATCTAGGTCTTTCGTGTGTTTTTTGAGAAAAAAGGGGCAGCGTCGATGCAGGTTTAAGGGATGGTACCCTCGAGCATGCGACGTATTAATCATTGTCGATTCTTACATATGGACCGTTCATTTTGAAAGTCCATTTTCCCTCGTTTCGAGAAAATTAAAGGTTAGTATGTTTGTTCATCAAAAAGTATCGGTTAATATTACCGAGGGTGGCAATGTTTCTGCTTGTATATTGTACAAATGTAAAGAGCAATAGCCACTGATCTTACCACCTGTCTATCGAAATTGGATTTACACCACTTTCATAATCAATGGCTACGCGATTTCTTTTATCGGCCAATATTAAATTGCACAAAGCGTTGATATATGTTAAGTTATTAAATACTAATTAGTTATGAACAAAAAGTGTACACTAAATTAATTATAAATCAGGTGATATCTCATTTTTTTTTAAAAATGGACTTACACCACTTTCAAAACAAACAGTCCATATATCGATAAATCTGTATTATTAGCTATTATTAGATATAAATTCGTGGGAAATCTGTGCAAGTACTTCCTCATAAATTCGTGCGATTTTTCCAAGATACTTTCCAAGATAATCGATCCAAGATAAAACAGTCGTTTTTGCTCTTTGGGTGATTTTAGTGTTAAAACAGTTTGGTTTATCGTATCGATTCCGAGTCTCACGATCGCTCGAATCCATCGTATGCTTTGCGCCAACAGGATTGAATTATCCGCCAGCGTTTCGTGATTCTCCGCTACGTCCACGATTCGCGCTTCATCGCCGGCAACGCAGCCGGCGACAAATAAAATCACGGCCGAAAAAATTCGCGCCTGCCTACGCGCTGATAATAACGGGGAAACGTCATGAATATGGCCATGCAAATGATTCGCGTAATACCGTCGCGGGATGCGATGCTGTTAACGAGTGTCCCTGCGAAACAAGGTCAGGGGAAACTTGCGACTAAGTTCGCGGTAACCTTAAAGGTGTACGTCCAATTGGAACTATCGAATTTGTGGAGACGATACCTTCAGATTATCATTGATTAAGGATATTGCAATTTGGCATATATGTTTGTCGATGTACAGTGTAATTTTTGAGAAACGATTTTTATTTATGAACGTAGATATTGTGGTCTTGATAGGTAGTGAATATTTTTTTTAGTTTTATTTTTGTATAAAAATTTTCATTTATTCGATAGAACACTTTTTTTATTTTTACAGACGAGATTTTTTTTTATTACTATAGCAATTATATGCTTTTCGCGGTGTATCACTTTCAAAGCTCGCCACGAATCACGTTGTATAAATAAAAGAAAATTGAAAATATCGTACTCTGAATAAATCCAACTATCTTGTGAAGTGGAATGTGGCAAAGCATATTTTTCCGTCTAGTTCGCGCGTATTACGCTCATCATCGTCTCAGCTTGGCATGTCGGTTAATTGCGGAGCAGTGCAACGCAACAAAAGTCGTCCGTTTCGTTTAACTCGTGCGTTGGCCATTAAAGAAAAATAAATATTCACCGAAAGAGCGACGTGTTGATTGCGCCAAAACTGTGTTTACGGATGCATCGATCCTCCGCTTCAAAGTCAGCGTGTCGGATGTTGGTGCGGTGAAAAAAAAAAAGGTCTATCCCTCGATACAAAGCGAATTTAGATACTGGTATTTCGCGGGCATATATTGCCATACGCGCCCACAAAATACCTCCATCGGTAAATCATGGATCTGTACGGATTGATAAACACCAATGTATGCTTTTGTCCGCATTCGCCAATATTCCCGCCAAATTTCGCGTTGAGATCTTATATTTGCGTGGAAAAATATTTCATAGAAAGACAATGCATCGCGTCTCTTAACATCGAGATACGCGATGTTGGTGATAAAAAGCAAGTTGGTAATACGCGATGCTGGTAATAAAAAGCAAATTGCAAGGTGCAAATTCATTGGATCGGTGTAACTTCACGGTTAATGGACCGAGGAAGAAGGATATTAAGAGTTGCGATATGTGTGTGAAAAGATAGTTAAGTTTGTAACCGAACGGAATTTTTAGAAAGTCCGTCCGTTGTCGCTTTCGGAAATATCTTGCAGGCAAAACCCACAAAGTTATTCTGGATGCACTGTTGTATGCAAATTCCAGCCCGACTTTCGTCTCACATGCCTCCGCGGAAGTCATTGGCGCACGAGTGCTCATTATGGAAACTTATTTTTCGTCTTATTACCAAAGTGCGCATGAAAAACTGGGACGCCTAATAGCGTGCGTGATCATTAACGGTGAACAGCGTGCACGCTGTCGCAATATGTCTATCACCAGGCAAGTTTGTCATCCCGTGGAATATAATTAGGCATTATAATGCAAACGTTCGGTCGACGTAGAAACTTCGTTGCATAACGCCGAGCTGCTGCTACCGAGGAGAACCATCGAAATGCATCCATCGATTTTCGTAAAGACGTCGAAGCGGAAACAACTGCTGAAGATACGTATGCTGACAATTACGAAGAACATTCTGTTCAAGCACCCACTTTTTGTTTGCGAGTACTCGATTTAACCCTTTCCAGTTGCAATCATTATATTTTAATAAAAAATTTAATAATTTTCTTACATTTTTAATAAATTTTTAATAAGGAAATCAAATTTTGAAGAAAAACAATTTACAGTTGAATTGTGCTGGAAAGGGTTAAACATGTTTATCGTAGAGATCGGAGAAAAGTATTCTTGCAGATACATGTAAATTACGAGAATCGTTTAGAAAGGCTCTTTTGGCAGGATATAAATTAATACTAAACCAAAAAATTGCTGTATCTTATAACAGAGGAGTTTTTGAAATCTTCCATAATTTTACAGCAGAGCGTAAATCGATTTATCGATCTATCGACATCTTTTCCGACTACCCTTTTTCTTTAAGGATATACGCAGTATACATAAATATGCCCAGAAATTGGCTGGTAGGTTCAGCATTAAATCACGAGGAACGAAGGAGGAGGCAAAGTCAAAAGTCCGTAACTCGTTTCGCAAATTCGTAAGTATACGCTAACCTCGATGGTATTTAGGACAATTGCCAATGCTAATCGCGCGTATTACACGAGTATAAGAATTGATTTTACCGAAGTCGTTATTACGCGCGTTCAAAGTTCAAGCGAGCGTGCTCGGTGACAATTTTCAAGCGGCTCGGCGGTCATGCGTAACGTGCACTCAATCTTGAATAATGTATCGAAAGAGATGAATCAATGCGCGATGGATGAACATCATTCTTTCCTCTCCGGACGATTATGCGAACGAAGACAGTGGGCGGACTGGTATCTCGCTCGGTGTGCTTCTTACGTGAAATTCTCGAAGAGCCCGATCGTTATTCGTTAACCGCCGTGGAGGCCAACGGAGTCTAATTTATTTTTTGCCCCGGCACCATTAATAACGCTTTTCCTGGCTCTTATTTTCCTGCGCTTCGTTATACCTCTCGTTCAATGGGCTTCCATTGTGGTGAAAAAACATCGGTCTCTCAGACCAGAATTCTCAAGACGTAATAGGAATTATCGTAACCAAAATTGGCCTTGCATACGACGCTTCGATCCTAATTATTTTAATTATTAGTTTTGATAATATTATTCGTTTAATTATTATTAAAAGAATTAATTCGAATATCTCACTTGACTCTCAGCGTCGAAATCGTGGGTTTTAATTAGAATGGCGGTCAAAAGAGTTATTTGAATTTCCTTAGAGAATTGAGAGTTTCCTTAGAGAGTGACCACCCCAAAAATCCCAAGATCCGCTATTCGTAAAATACTCACGCATCGTACAGCTTCTCGCAGCGTCGATCTTGGATTTCACGTTAAATTCATTTCACTCGCCTGGATGTTCATGCCACTCGCACCAGCGCGCTCACGCATCGAACTCGCATGACGCACGGACGTCTCGTTCGATATTCGGCGAATGTCCCGCACGATGCAGCACACGTACCTCTGCTCACCGTGGGACAATGCAAATGCCGTGGGTCACGCGTCCACCTCGAATCCCCGCGAACTTGTCATATTTCATAATAACGACTAATGTTTCGGCCCGATATCCGCTGGCGCTCGTCCGCGCGGAATGATCGCGTATCGCGCGGACGGTGCATCGCGATCGTCGCAGTGACCCATTCACGGCTTTCCAAGTATCCGCGTTTTATCCCTTTATTTTTAGCATAAGCCCGTGATTCAGAGGGGCAGGGTTTTGCACGAGGCATTTAACACTCCCGGCCGTATTTCGGCACCGCTCGCGGTATATTCGTCGGCGTGGCTCATAATTTTCCAGAGAGCGCCGACGTTTCGAGGAAAATCCGGGGATTTTTCGAGGCCAACCGGCGCCAATTATAAAGCAGGGCTCCTGGGACGAGGAGGCACGGAGGAGCACACAAGCCGGAACACTTTCGTTCCCTGGAACAGCGCACGTATCGCGCCTCGATCGGAGCACCGCTACTTTCGATTCCGCCACGTTACGTGCGCCCGCCTTTTCTTACCGCAATCGGTCAGAACGTGTATCCCACATCGTTCCCCTATTATCGTCCCCCGATTCCACGAATTCCTGGTTCGAATCCGCGGTCCGTCGCTCCACCGTGCGAGCGCCGCACGTCCGACGATTTGGCCCGCACGGCTGAACTTAATTGCGACCGCGCAACGGCCAGCGAAAATCCCTCGTGAGAAGCTCAGGGAGATTCTCCTTGTCGCAGGACAGAAGGTGGGAGTCGCGACGCCTCGAACGACGTGCAGGATCCTCTCTCCGTTACGCAGAAGCGACTACCGCTCCGTTAAGACGGACCCGCCGACGACTGGATGGCACCTACTAGCGGTTCGTACGCACATGCTAACGGTCCATGCCTTTCAGCGAGCACTAGTCCACGAGCAACACCTATGAACTCTTCGCTTCCTCCTCGTCTCTAAGTAAAAATCACCCAGTCCACGAGAAACACCTATAACCTCTCCGCTTCCTCCTCGTCTCTAAATAAAAATCAACCAGTCCACTAGAAACACCTACGAATTTTTCGCTTCCTCCTCGCCTCCAGGTAAAAATCCAGCTCAACGGGAACCACCCGCAGTACCTCGGAACCCTCCAATCCCAGGAATATCCTCCTCGATTCCCTCACTTTCTTCCAGGAACGAACCACCTTACACGATCCTCCTCCAAGGCTCCTGAACAATCCCTCTGTTCCGATTCCACGGTAGCTATACCCGCTCCACCTCCAAGTATTCAAGCACATCGACTCACGAAAGCCTCCACGACACGCACACTTGACAAGCGGCCACGATTCCTCCGAATGATTTTCCCAGCCAGGCCGGAGACTCGCTCCGCGGCGGAGCAGCAGGAAGGAGGGTGTAGACGCGCACGGTCGATTCCAGGCCCTGAAGGATATACCTCGGCTGGCCAGGCGAGGCGCGAGGGCCCTCCGCGGTTAGGTATTTCGGACACCGGCCCGGAGGTTTCTCGGGTATTCAACGAGAGGAGCCCGGAATGCCGGGGCTGGCTTACGGTCGGCTCACGGCGTGCCTGGGCAGCTGAGCTGGAGCTCCGCGATTCTGAGCCCGACTACTCACTCGGCATGAAACATCTCCCGGTCCCTCCAGTGCCTCACCGCATGCCGCCGCACTATACCACCTTCCTGCGTCTGTCTTGGTGCGTAAACGTGCCCGCGTACGAGGCTACCTCGGCTATAAAGTAGGTATACTCCGTACTGGGTCGTTAGTTGTCGAGCACTTGGCGACCGTGCCGGACCGTAAGAGGTGGGGGCGCGTCTACCGGCACCTTCACCAGGCTCCACGTAGTAACGAACTTTACTACGGACTTTATCGCGACTCTTCGGGATACTTTATGCGCAGCTACGTTTTGGAATTACGTCAGGCGCGGTGTGGGGATGGGCTCGTACTCGAGCGGCATGGCCTGGGGGGATTTTTTGGGAGACGGCTCGGGGGTGGGGATCTTGCGATGGTTGTAAGGAGGATATGAAGTAAAAGGAAATTTTTGAAGGAAAGCCGTTGTACGAATTTTTTTTCTTCTTCTTCCTCTACCTCTTCGCGTGGAGCTCGTGAATTATTGGGTTTTGTAGCGTAGGGATTTATGTTCGTTGCTTTGCAATGGGGTTATGGATGTTTTTGTAGATTATTGGAATACGAGGTTATGTTGGATATCTTTACATACAAAGTAAGTTGTGGTTAGGTAACTGCGATTGTTCCTGAGTTTGGATATTGCTTTCGATATATTTTGTAAATGCTATATGATTTCTTGCGAGGATTCTAAGAAAGTCTAGGAAAAGGTAATTAGACTTTTATATTCGACTCGATCTAATTTATACCTTCGCTATGTGAGTATCTCGGTAATATGCTGATTATAAATTTGAATGATCGCGAGATTACGGTGCGTTCTTTATAAAGTCAAATGCGCGATGGTTATTTATGGCTCGCAGTAACGAATGTACGACAATGAAGCTTACCGTTGCCCTTTATCCTCGGAAGCTTGGAGTAGGGATATTTAATGTAGCAGAAGCTTCGAGAGCCGCTAAGAACGATGAGCGCAGTAATGCGTCTCGACGAATCTATATATTTATGCAATTTGGATGTACCACCACCAGCTATGGATTGAATCGAGCAAATTGCTCGCTCTCCATGTCTTAGTGGCGCTCATCGGTAGTCGGCTGCGTTCCTGTGAGATCACGGCCCGAGGTATTAATTATAGGATCTAAAGGCGCACGTGGTCGACGTTTCCGAAGGATGTTCGAATTAGCGATAGACGCGAGTCTCCGCTCGTCACTCGCATCGGAGTTCGCCGCGAACTTTATCGAGACGAATCCGGGAATCGGATATTTTACGTGTCCACGCTCGTTGGAATTCTGCCAGCGGTTGTTAACGTGGAAATACATCACCCTTCTGAGATACACGTTAGCCGTATTTCGCGGTACGCTTCAAAATACGTCTCCGTTCGAAATGTACGACCCAAAGTGCAGTTGAAACCGCGATATTTACGATCTCTCCGGATGTTCAGGCAGTAATTTCATCGTACCAGCCTCTGATCCTCCCAAACGAGAAGCTCATCGAAAATCCTACGCCACGTATGGATTGCGGACAGAGATGATTCGAGACACGTGTCACGATTGATTTTGAAAATTTCCTCGATTTACCCGCATTCTGAATTGCCGTCGTGCGAGAAATCGAGTATTATAACATTATAGTCTTTTGATCAACCTTTTACAACCCAATATTGCTATTTTGCACCATCCGTATAATCTGCTTTTACTAAAAAAGCACTCTGTAAATTATTTTTCTTCCAAATTAAGTTTCTTAAACATTTGGGCTGGAAAGGATTAAGGAAACATCGTAGAATTTAGCGATATATGGCTATCCGCTTCCACGAAGCAAGAACGTAATTCCTCATTCTTCCCAGTATCGCCATCGCGGCGGTACGCGTTAGAAATTCCAGATTTTTAATTTCTCGATTACCGGCTTATCGGTTGATTAATGAAGCGCTCGGCACTGCCAGTAATAGAAATCTTATTTGTTGAATAACGGGAAAGCGCGAAACGGGGGCGTGTACAGGCGCCTTCCCAGATCGTACCGTAAGCCATGATATTTTTACTGCCAGCTTTATCGTGACGTGTCAAAGGTTCAAATACCTTCTCCCCCTGTATACATGTATATCTCGATGCTACGCCAGGCTCGCTTTAGGCATTGCTCGTGTCGTAATATTCTAGTACGCTCGCCCAAAGGCACGATCTTCAACGTCTTTCTGTACGCACCTAATACCGTAAATACCACGTTCCGATATTCCATTACTCAATACCATGATATTACGCGATAAACCGTCAGGGGTGAAAAAATATAGTATTCGCGCAACATTCGCAACTCGACTCGAAAAATCACGCTTTAAACCTGCCTCGTCCGATTTTGGCTCTGAATCATCCACTATTGTTGGCCAGGACTCCTGCGTGTGCAGCGACCTTGGCAGGAGGAAAATGTTGAAGGAAAGGGGGAAAAAGCGAGGAGGAGATACAAGCGAGGTGAACTCATCGGGTTATCTACGAATCCATTTGCGGCAGTGAGCAATATATCGGCTAGTTTGTGGAGTAACGGAGAGACGCGCTACGAATGCATATACCGGTACCTTCACCGATTCCATAGTCGGGAGTCCGCGCTAGATATTTTATCACGTGTCGGACCGTGGGATGCCTCGCGTACTTAGGATTCCTCGCGGGACATTAATATCGATTATCCTCGTGATTATTATCGTAACGGATTCATTTGCGGATTATTAATGCGTCCGTGGCATTTCCTATGCGGTCTTATTCGAGGATTTATAATCGAAGGCGGCTTTCTTCCTCGCTGGCCTTATCGTTCTGCACTATCCTCTATCAATGAGGCGTTATGCGCGATGTCCGAATGTAATATGTAATAGTCGACATTAGCCAAGGATCCTGGGATAAATCAAATTAAGGCGCATCGTTTTTAGATTGGTTTGGGAAATTAGTTATATGCGCAGATCGATATCTTTCTTAATCGGTTTGTGTATCATGTTATAGTAAAATTCTTATGGCTATAAAAGGCGAAGAAAATGTGCGAAGAATCAGAAAAGAACAAGGCACGTGAATTGTTGAGAAAACTTTGGTTATTCTACTACATTCTACTTTTGGTGTAGTGAAAGTATTTTTAAAAATAACAGCTAGAGGTAAAAAGTAGTTTTTTCTTTCGTATGTCGGGTATCGGTACGTATCGATTTGCCGACACGAGCCGACGATGAGGATAATTGATAGACGGAAATAGTCGATGGCCGGAAATAATTCTCCTTTTCGTTCGAAGCTTTCAAGGATTCCCTATTCCACGATGAAAGCTCTTACCCAAATCGTTTCCGTTCACGCAAAGAGGTTTAAATCCTCGTTATTATTTGTCATCGAGACGCTCGAGCCTCGATGGTTCGATCAACGCGAATTAAACCGAGACATTCGAGGGCATTCCACGCGCGTATATGAACCATCGTATAAAAATCCACTCGGTCCGTGCTCACGAACAGTACAGCTCCAACAGTCCGAGAAGAACATATCGAAACGGGTTGCACCAGTTTGTCGCGGGCCAATTAAGTCTACACACTTGCGAAGGGAATATATCATACGCGTGCCACTTCGCAAGTGCGATCCAGAATCGGTAGCCATTCGCAAAGCTTCGAGAGCAACGCAACAGCGAGGAGATCGATCTCCCTTCGCGATCTTCGATGCGCCACCGTGAAATAAACAGGTTCTTGTAATCCGCTTACTTACTTACTCGCCGGGGCAGTTGCTAAACCGCTTAATAACGTACGATTTAAACTATTCGCGAAGCTCTGTTAATTCAAGCGCCCTGAGAGAAGTACGCGCGCCATTTATACTCGAAGTCGCGCTCGCAAAGTGTTATTGCAAGACGAGAGCGCGGAATATATCGGAAGGAGAATGGACCTTCCCTCCCTCCTCGCCAGTGCCTTCCTACGGATATTCCAAAATGTCCACGCCCGCCAATCGGATAGCTCACGCCGCGTGTCCCTCCAACTGTTTATTAATTCGCGGCTAATGCATCAGAGCTCGTGAGATAGTCCGAGGGGATACACGGATATCAAGATGGCCCCAGGAGGAACCGTAGGCACAGTAATTACACGGCGGAGAATCATGCGGAAATACCAACCCTCGTTTCCTGAGACACCGGGCAATTTAATGCGAGTCGTTTGAGCGCAAGACGCTATTCTCAACGGCACAGAGGCTTCATATGGATTTTTGTTTAATCACCCTCCAACGCGTTGCTCGCACGATTCTGGATTTAGATAATGGCGGGGGCCGATCTTGATTACGAGGTAATGCAATTCGCGCTTGTACCGTTACGAAGTGTGATTAGCAAGGTCAACAGAGGAAGTATCGATTCATATTCATTACGCGGGGAAATATTTCACGAAGGGGCATGGAAGCGGCGTTTACTTACACGAGATCCATGCGCTAACCAAAGCTCGAGCAATTAGCGATAAAATACGATTGGCCCACTTTCAGGCGTCCATTAAAAGTTCTGCGAAAATGCGAGATATCGCTCGGGCATCGAAGATTTTAGGATGCATTTCGCTCCGGTGGCTCTTAATTACTAGATTGGTAACAAAGTAATCGAGGATTTATGATTTTCCAGTTTCAGCCCGCGGCGCGTAGAATCTGCCGGATCGATCGATACGATTTTTGTACTAATTGGCAATCGAACTGCCAGCCGTCGTGCGACAATATTATCATAGCTGGACTGTTCCAATACGCGGCTGTATCCAAACACTGAACTTAATGTACTAAATACAACCTGATGTATCTGCGAAAAATTAATCGATACTTAAATAAATACTAAAAATTCACCAGAGTATTAAGAAACGTAACAAAAATTGGTGGAGCAAATTGGTAGATCCAGTTACCCCAGTATCCATTCTTTTCCACACCTTTTTTCCATTTACATCCAAACTCACCCCTTTACATTTCTCGTGTAAATTCCATTCGATTCTTAAAAATTCTTAAAACCTTAAATTTTTCTTATTAATCAAATTCTTAAAAGAATTATTTTTCTGAGCCGCGCATTAGTGGCCAAAGCAATAAGCCATCCCAGACGCCACAACGTCGTTCTCTCGACAGAAAAATCCTAACTCTAACAAATCAGATGAACTATGTAGAATTATCAAGCGCGACAATTATAATAGAATCCTCGATAAGACCACCGAAAGTCCACGATCTCCTCAAAGCCCTCACGAGCAAGGAGGTCAGGACCGCCAGTGTGCACGTAACGAAACTCGATCCGTCCAGCAGTGAAATCCGCGGTTACTCAGTTGCCAGCCTAATACACTCGCGATAGTTGCGAGAGGGGAGTTCCAAACATCGTGTCACGGCTTCGTCCGTTATCAGCGACGCCGATAGTGGCCTTTCAATCGCGCCACGCCGACGGATAGGAGGCTGGCCGAGGAGAGATGCATCGGGCGCGATCCAACAATGAGCCTCGTACGCGAGGCGATTCCGGGACACAAGAGTACAACGCGCCTCCTGTGTTCCGCGGGAATGGCCGTCGTTCCCGCAGGCAGATCGAAATCAAGTTGGGAGAAGTGTGCTCGGCCAGAGTGCCAACGCAGCAGCCTCGAATGGATGGCGGGCGGCCTGGATAAACCGCCACGAATTTGCCGCCACGCTTCTCCGATGCATTCGGAACGTCCCTCGAATCGATACTCCCTGTCTCGGGCCGTTCTTAGTTATTATTAGTCCTATCCAGTCCGCATCCGCGTTGGACGAGGAATGGTAACGCGTATCGATCCCGTTCGCGGTTATTGCCGCGCTATTATCCCCAGAACGGTGCGTCAAATGTCAGCCTGGGAGGCTTCTTAACGCATCAGAGAGGTATTACGTACGCGACGCTTATGATACAACTTTCATCGATGAGCGATCCGTTGCATCGATCCGGTCGATTGCCTCGTACTGATGCCGTTGCGTAATGATAGGATTAGAATAGGATTATATTAGTACCGCGGGATAAGAAGTGTTTTGAGAAGACACTGTGGTATTCGAAGCCGCTCGCGAGTTTGGAATATTTTTTTTTGTAATTCGTTTTTGAGACTGATGGGCGAGGTCGTTTAGTCTAGGAGCTTTTGTTAGAAGTGAGTATTGAATTATAAGAGTCGTAGTGCATCTAATTCTGTTTTTATACGATAGATACGTTCCCCAAGGATACGTATAAAAAAGATTCGCGTAATAAAATATCTCCAACGTCGCGGTTATAAAAATAAAAACAAAGCAAAATTTTCTTCTTAGAATTCGAGTCGATCGCGTTAAATCAAAGTAAGTCGTGCAAAGGGAGAATAAAATTCTTCTCCTAATTCGTGTTACATCAAAATCGTGTAAAAACAGAATTAGGTGTATATATGTCACGTGGAAAAACCAGAGGCGATGCGTGGGACCTCTCGAATATTATAGAGATTGTTCGATGGTTCGACGGTTTGATCGAATAAGTGTCGATTTGTTTTTCACGCTTTATCGGATACTCCTGTATTTCCCAATTGACTTTGGCGCTTCGATGGTCGACAGTGGAGAGTCCATTAAAACAGCGGCCCAACGTTTTGGCAAGGATCGGTGTATTTGAATAATAACTGGACGCAGGTGAGGAATCGCCTTGATATCCACGCGCAAAGTTTATTCTACTAGGGTTCTGCTCGAGAATGCCTGCGAGCAGAGGGCCCGACTTTTGATACGAGCATGGTGGGAAGTGCAGAGTCGCACGTACTGGGGGAGCGAAGATATTGGTATCGGTGTGCGGTGGATTAAGTAGAGGTTTTACGAAAAGCAGACGTCGGGGCGTAGACGAAACACTTAAGAGAGGAATGCGGAGGACTGCCTGGAAAACAAAACTGAAATATCCTTGCGTCCCTTTCAGGTCCCTCGGGGCGCATTAGTAAAACTGTCTGGCGCGCAGAAGCACGAATAACACGGAATATTTCGAAGGACGACACAAATACGTAAATAACGCGCTCTCGCTTGGCCGCTAATTCATCCACGACGTTCCTCCAAAGACACTGCAATCCCTTCTCGTGCGCATTCTATTCAACAACATTGCCTATAAACAGCTGAAATAATACCTCTTATCCCATCGTTTATTTGATCATCCAAAAAACAATGTCTCGTCGTGTTTAACACTAGAACTACCAAACCAGTCAAAATAACTGGTCAGTCTTTTCTTTAAAAAATCGTAGTACTTTATAAAGATGTATTTTTTGAGATTTTCCATGATTTTCATGCAGTGTTTAGATCATTATCATTCTGATTTATCAAAATTTCCTTTCACTCTCCTCTTTTTTTTTTTTTTTTTTTTAAGATGTACGTGGTGTTCTAAATATGCCTAGAAAGTGGCTGGTAGTTCTAGTGTGAAATAAAGATTCCCGCATGATCAACAGCAAAGCTCCGATAGATATTTTACACGATTCCAACTCTCCGATAGATATTTTGCGCAATTCTTCTCACTCGGTTCCCGAATTTGATCCGTCATCCCGCTTTGTTGACTCGAGATTGACAAAAACTCGTCTGCATCGAATATCTGAGCGTCGGTTTTTCGGTACGCTGGTTGTTCCGCTCGGCACAGATGCACGCACCGGAACCATATTTCAAACCGCGGAGGATGGGTGCCGAGTGTAAAACTCGCCGCTCGCGATTCGAATGACCGCATAGACTCGTTGCCGTTAATTAATGTTCTTAGCTCAGACTGTGTCGAATTAATTTACTTCCTGTGCGTACGACGCGTGTACAGGGCGCGTTACGTGCCGGGAAGGATCTTATTTCATTTGCCAGCGCGCGCGCGCGCGCGCAACCAGGCGCCTTGGAATGGATGGAATGGCACGCTAGGCGAAACGTACGCGAACGAATGTTCCGTACACTTGTGGGTGTTGACATCCAATTATTATACTTCCCTCCGCAGCGAGCCTCCTTCTCCCGGTGTTCTCAACCCCTCCCATTTCCAGCACACCAATCGAGCCTCCCATTTCGACCGTTATTTTCCTTTCATTTTCCCCGGGAATATTATTTGCCGCCTTGCCCTCGCGACTGGAACTTCCCTGGGAACCTTTGTTGCGTTGTTGTTCTCGTCGCGAAGCCGAGGAATCCTTAAATCGACAGCACAGTAAGGATGCGATGGGACGTATCCTTGTATTAGAACCTTCGAATTCTGTCCTTGTCGCTCTATCGTCGTGGAAATTCAGATCTTCGTCGGAGATGTAAGCGCGAGGCAGCCGTGAATATTCATTGCGCCTCTCGATGCATCATTTTCGCGGCGTTCGGGGAAGGCGCCTTTACGAATCGCGAGGATGTGGCCGGCATTATTATTTATGAATCCCTTCCGCGAGTGTGGCGCAAAGAAAGGCGCCTTATTCCAGTCGGAGCCTCATCTCGGCCTCCTCGATAACTTTATCAGCTACCCGCTCTTATGGAGCTTCCGCGGCCTCGTTGCTTCGTAGCTTTCTTTGAATTCCTACAATGACATCGCATAATGCACACCTCCCTTTATACTTTTTCGAATGTCTCGCGGTTAAAGGTATTCCCTTTATCCCTCGAACCGACACTTTGTCACTTCATTGCCGCGCGACGATCGTACGTTTACTCTACGTACGTTATATATTGGGTTGTTCGGAAAGTAATTTCGTTAAGTAAAACCACCTGAACCAGTTTTTTGCCAGCAAGGGCCAAAACTTTTATGAGAGGGGAATTATGTTACTGCCAGAAAGATGGCAAAAGGTGTTGGACCAGAATGGCCAATATATAATTTAATAAAATACTTATTCATTATACGAAAACTGTCTTTCATGTCCCCGAAAAACGAAATGACTTTCCGAACAACCCAATAGGTATATTATGACGCAAGGGTAGGAGAATCCGCGATATCAAGACGCCATTCTTTGTCCCGGTTTAAGCTCGCCGGTAGCGGCACAAAAGTTCCTCAATTTTATCCCGAGTGTCCGGTGTAATCGAGCATCCCCTTGACTGCTTCCTTTTTGCGCCCCTTTCCCAAACTTCCTCACAGTATTACATCTTCCTTCCCGAACCACTCTCAATTTTCTTTTTGCGCCAAACTCGGCCGGCTGCAAGTTTTAATCTTGCACAAAGGCACGTTGCGGCCGCAATTTGGGAAATTGTATTACACGCAGCACCGCTTTCCATCGCGGATCGCAGTTAAACGCACCCTGATTTCTTAACCGAAGGTATCTCCGTCGAAGAACAAAGCGGAACTTGATGGACGCTTCAAAAGCAACTTTTGGGCCAAATCCTGCATAAAAATATTAAGTTCCTCGAGCCCTCATTTAAATACCCGAGGCTCTTGGTAAATAAAAAGTTCCACCTCTGGCGAAAATTTTTTGCCCCGCCTTAGAAGCTTCCCGCTGGAAGCTAAATAATCATTTCAAAAGTCGGCGAGAGAATCGGACTATTTACATTCCCGGTATTGCGAGCGGTCCGCTATATTAAGGATTTATCTCGAGGTAGCACGATCCCTTCCCCTCGAAACACCGATTTTCAAGTCGAACGCGGTGAAACAAGTAAATACTTTCTCTGCAGATTTATCGAAGTCTTGCCTCTCGGAGGGAGCCGCGCAATTCCGGTTCATTTTGCTCGTCCGCCAAACGGAGCTTTAAGGATCGTCGAGCGGAGGATAAATACGGTGAAATTGATTACAGTTCGACTTTTGTTCTGGCAGGGCCGGCCTTTTAGTGGTAATTCGCTCGGAGAGTACGGTGTAATCGAGCATCGCGCTGGCTCGACATTCACTTTGAGGCAACTCCCGACAGTGTGCGCTCACACGTCTATGGTCAAACAGTAATACACCGAAGCAGGGCGCAAAATTGTCCAGACGAGGTCCTGGCTGCGTCTGGAATACGGCCCCCGACTTTATTTGTACGCGACCGTAAAATTCGTGGATGATTTCGCGAATTTCACGGACAAATGTGCGACAGTGGAATAACATAATCGAATGAGACTTGTTACCGCGATCTCTTTAGAGAATCGCAGGGTAGATTGATTAAAAGAAGATTTAATTTATAAAAAGATTATCTAGATTTTGCAAACCCTTTTGTAATGGATCCGGTACTTATTGTTAATTTCATTCAATTTGTCATTGGACATATTGAGACGTTAATTCCGTTATAATGTACTCCGAACTGTTATACATTAATTGCAAACGAAGGTCAGCCATTTGCGGAATCTTCTCTAACTGCAAATATGTGAAAGAGCGTAAAGCAGTTAAGCGATGACCGCCTGCACAAAGCGTAATGAGCGAGAATGTGCAAATAACCGCCATTTCCAGTTTTTAAATTGGTACGAGATAAAATTTTAAATAAACGCATTCACTCGAGGGCGATGATTCATATAGCATAGTATATTTTGCGTTTAACACGTCCAAATAAAATTCCTACTGATCGTCCATTTTCGTATTTACGGAATAAATTTAACTTGGGGATTTGGCGGCGATATTAATGATTTTACCGGAAAACACATTGGTCCCTGATTCACTCGCGAGACTGAAACAAATCAAATACCGTTTTAAGCAATTATTACGCTATATTGGTTTAATTCAAAATATGAAATTTATTATGGATATGCAATGTACCAAAATGTATAATTAATTAATGTCCATTTAACGAGCGGAATACTTGGTTTATGTTTAAGGATTATAAATATGCGGAATAATTGTTTGTAACTTCAAAGGCCCGTTGTAAATATTCCGTATAAATAACGTGCACGACAATTTGTACGAGTAAGGCGTCCTTCGTAATAAGTATTTGCATTTTGAGTTATCGGTATTAGCGGTACGTTGGACGCAAAAGGAATTTCTTACAATTTCATTCAAGAATTTATCTTCCCTCATTTATTCCTTGCTCTCATGATGCCCGGAGGCGATTAGAGTCCAAACGCAAGGTGTCACGCGGTTGGTTCCGTTGACTGCAAACTAATCGGCAAATTCCCAGAGGAAACCCTGCACCGACAGTTGAAATTGTAACGTGAAGCCAAGCAGTCGCTACTACAATGCTCGGATATTCTCATGCCACATTTGATTTCTCGTAATAGATTCGGAGTATTTGCACAGATTAACGTAGACCGCGATTCGAGGATTTTATTCAATACAGATCCTATGGATATTATTGTTCTTTTAATAGCTTGTTTTATATAGCTCTAATAGCTTCCCTAGTTTTTTTTAAATATTTTAATACGAGAGATATTTTTTCGATATTCAGTGCCAAATGTAGAATCAGTCGTGACGCTTGGAACATAATGGATAAACTCTGTAGCTTTTACTTATATGGTTGAGCGGTATTAATAACAAGATAAAATTACGTATTGCTTTCTTTAATGTGACTATAAACATACTACTCAAATTATTGGTTAGTTTGGACAGTTTCAAATTATTGAATGGTTTAGATAATTTATTGGATAGTTTCAAATTATCATCAGTTACATTCGATAGAAGAAGTCTATCCATATAAGGTAATAAATGTCATTCGTATCTTTGGTATTCAGCAGAGTTTCTTGAAAGGAACAACCGTTTGGCTTTCTCGCGACGCTAATGACACTGTCTTAATATAGACACCGTCGCCAAAATAGCGAGTAGATGTAGACATACAGACGTTTAAATATAGATCTCGCGAAGAAAAATTCGCGCCCTGTAATGTCGCTCCACTGACCTAGAACCGATAATATATCCCGAGACAAATCAAAGCCTCTTCCAGCTAAACGCTTTTAAGCCAAGATGTAAGATGCGCATAACGCGCGCATACGAACCTCGAAAAGCACTAATAATTCAAATAAACCTTAACAGTCACAAAAAGAAATACAAGAAACATTAACAAAGCATCGCTACACATAAAGTTTGTCTATCGAACATAATAGCATACTCCAACACATCGCGCTTACCAACAACAAACCATCCAAACTACGCGATTCAAATCAAACTCCAAATTACCCGCGAAACTCGTCGCATTTAAAAATTCATATTGAAGTCGCTCGTTTAAAGAATCCCAACCTCCACGGCTATTTCCACCAGAAACGACGCATCCTCATCCCTCCGAGTTTCACTCGTTCTTCGACGATTCGAGAGGAAAATCTCGCGGTGCAATCTCGATCTCCCCTGAAATCGATCTCGATCGGTTTCGATTCGACTCTGAAGGGCAAGGAAGGCAGGCCCGAGCAGAGGACGCTGTCAATGACTTTGGCGTGCCGGAGAAAAGTAAATATAGCACAGCGACCAAACCAGTTCTCTTAAAATAACTTGCGGTCCTAAGGAGTGCATTCTCCATCGCATCGACGGCTTTTTGGTACCGGAGAATGCATGCGATCGCCACAAGCCGCCTTGACGTTGCCCACCGCCCGAGGTACCGGCGTTTCAGCGATCCTGGATGGCCCTTCAGTTCGCGAACAAAGAGATTCTCCTCCGTATACCTGGATGCACCTCGTTTTTCTAACCTCGAGCCCCTTATCCTCCCTGCGCTAAATCAATAACCCGTAGAGGATGTCTCCTGGAGTTATCGATCCTCGGCCACGGCGCGGGCCTTCCTCAAAAATATCGCTTAACAAATTCCCGCGACGATGCTCGCGCCGAGTGGCGCTCTTTGGCCGAGTCCCTTTACTGCCCTTTTGGGCGCACACCGCTCTGCATTATACATACGCCACGGCATCCTCCACGCTGGACGTAACGCATTCGCTCGATCTCCGTAGATCCATAAATAAACAGCCCGAAACGGGCGTTACGATTCGATCGGAGCTCGACAAACCAGTTTTCGAAAGTTCTTAAATTAAAGGATATATGTATATACATACATACATACATATATACACATATATATATATATATATATATATACACATGCATATAAGATATGTAAATATGTGTATATATATATGTATGTATTTATGTATGTATATATTATATATAAGAGATATACGTGCGTGCGTCTGTGTATATATATGATATAATATTCGTTTAATGGCAGTAACACGGGTTACGTTTCGAAGCGGCCTCGGCGCGTAAATCGCGAAAAACGTTAACAAGCCTTCCGGACAATTAAGGTTGCATCGAGGGAGCAAGAGGATCGTCGATCATTCCGTATTCGTACCGCGGGCTTCTTGGGTACAAGGCAAAAATTCGTCGATCACAATTCACGCGCGTGATCCCACCCGCGGGACGATTTTTCATTCGGACGGTGCGTACCTACGGGATATTTTTGGTCGCACCGTGCAGACGGCCGACGCAGGGCGCTTCAGAATGCGAAAATCCTGTCTCGAAATACCAAATGCATTTCGAACGAATTCTGAATTATTCTCTAGAGGAGTTCGGCGGTTACTAAAAGGCCGTGCATACGAGACTATTGGTACGATCGCGAGTGTTTTATCAAGGATGTTATTGTTAACATCAAACCTACCAGTTACTTTTTGGATATAAGTTAAGTATAAGTATAAGTTGGACTTAAAGAAAAGGAGGATTAAGAAGAGATATCGATAAGTCGATAGAATAATTCACACTGCAGTGAAATAATAGAAAATATGAAAAAGTGGAAAAGATTTTCTAAGCAACAGCAGATCCTAAACCAAATAACCTTAGCAGTCGGTGCCAAAAATTAATCGAAAGGAAAAAAGAACTCCGCCATTTTTCGATGGTTCAGAACCCACCTTAAAAAGTAGATCGTAGACCAAATAACCTTAGCAGTCGGTGCCAAAAATTAATTAAAAAAAAAAGAACGCCATTTTTCGATGATTCAGAACCCACCTTAAACATCAGATCCTACACCAAATAACCTTAGCAGTCTGTGTCGAAAATGGACTTAACCCTCCGCCATTTTCTCTTATTACCATTCCCCGACAATAAACTTGTCAGCGATGACCTCAAAAGCCTCGCTATACCAATCCTCGCAGAAGCCAATGTACGTCCTCGTATTTTGGCCACGATGTCAGGATTTCCAACAGTGAGGAAATATTCAAATTGCCAAACTTGAAGCGGCCGGTTGCGCCGTCGGTTGGCAACCTTGGCCGAAGGCCACCGATCCGGCGGCATTGCCTAAATCACGTACCGAAGGTTCGCGGCGAGCCGTCGAACCGTACGTCAAATACAAATTGCTTAACGCCAGGCTAAACGAAGGACAATGGGCTCGTTTTGGCCAAACGCAACGCGTGTTGCCGCCTACCGAATGCAAACGCGCTTAATATTAATCCGCGGCCGCGGTATCCGCAATCGAAAATCCGCGCGGCCCAGTTTTGTCCCGCTGATTTCCTTATCCTTCCAGCAATTGAGCCGACGAGCGCGTTGATTTCGCGGTTGTCGACATCCTCGTGGTTTGCGCCACTTTATTTCGCGGCTCGATCCTCGCTCTCGTTCGACGCTTCGCTCATTCGATTCGAGTATCGATCGATCGTACGCGAGAGTCGAGTGCGAACCTGAAGAATGCACTGATTAATTGTTTTCCTACAGTAAGCTGAGTGGAAAAAAGATATCTTTATGGAGTTTGTAACTTTTAAAGCGATCGGTATGAGATTTAGGAATAACGATCAAAGCTAAATGTTCGGCTGCTTAGGTAGAAATAAGTAAAAAACAAGCTTCTGAAGAAAGGGACAGTGATAAACAATGGTTTAACCTAATAGACCCCCTGTTTAATAATAATTAATCCTCTGATATTAAATATCTGTTGGTTGTATATAAAAAATATACTAGGATAGGACGTTTTGTTTGTACTTTTTAGAAGACGTTTTACGCGTTAGAATACAAAGCTGTCACTTGTTTATGAATTTATTCGCTGTGCATAAATAGAGTTTGATATACGTTTTAATCGTCATTGCAATTTTTCATTAAGATCAACAAAAAATCAACCAGCCGCTCCTTGTACATATATAAATACACCATACACGTATAAAGAAAAACAGCACGGAAAAAGAAATATCAATATATCAATGTAACGATTTACAGATTACAATAAAATTATCTACAATCTCAAGGAACATTCGCAAGGACATGTGATAAAAAAAAAAAAGAACAAATGGTTGGAATATTCTAGGAATTCCGGATCGTATCCACGACCATCGTCGTCGATAATAATCGCGATGGAGGCGCGTTAAATCCTCCGTGAACTTCGGCCAACGTTCCATTTGCACGCTTCGATCAAAGTCCGTTGGCGGCCCACTCTAGGATTTACGAAGGCTCGCGAATCAAAGGACCGTAAATAAATACAGGGATATTCCTGGGCGTGCTTTAAGAATTTAACGGGGGGAGATATGAATTGATGGCCCGTAAATTTCCAGCGCCCCAGGCATTTCGATACACGGGAGGACAGATGAGTCGAATATCAGGCACCTGAAGCTTCGCATGACCGGCACATTTCACGTCCGCATCGAAATGAGATTTAACAGGAGAGCGCGCGTTATAACAGTTTGACGAATTCATCGTGCGCGGAAATGGCATGTGAATCCCTCGATTCCTCGGTACAGGCCGTGACAATTATCGTTATTTAACGTTCATCAATAATCTATACCGATCGCCTACGAGCCACTTACGCGCGCGTTAGTTATCTCGCTCAATGGCGCGAGTGATTTTCTGTAATTCGATCTCCGAGGGGTATGCCGGACATCGCGCGGATTGCATTCTCCGTATTTTGGTCGAAGCTGCGAAGTAAGATAAATAATGGATATGCCGCTCGATCGATCTACCTCGTGGACGAAGGAAACTCTATAAATTCCAGGATCCATATTCATTCTTGAGGAACTCGGGGAGGAGCTCTTCCTCGCGAAGTGCCTCTCGCTGCTCCCTCGAAACTTTCATTTGCCCATGGCTCTTAATTATTTTAAGGACTTGTTTCCGCGCTGCATAATTTCCAGCTCGACGAGCGAAGCGTCATCCGCAATTCGAGGATTTGCCTACACCTTTAACCGGACATTGACTTCTTTTTGTTTTTTTTTCAACGATCCTACCAGTGGTTACAGCCTTTTCCTGCTCGGCGTGTACTTTGGCTAATGCTTTGTATCCTGCGATACTGGTTTGTTCCGTGGAAAAGGTATCCTCTTGTTTGTCTTTCTTCAGTGGTTACATCTCGCATCGCCTTGCCTCTTATTTTCTAAGCCATTGCACAAACGTAGCGATATTCCTCCGCGCACGCGGAATGTAGGTAATCAGAGTCAGAAGGGCATTCTTTATTGTCTTTGTATTATACGAATGTAGCGGGGCGGAAAATGCTACGTATTGCTTGTCGTTTGCCATAAACACGGGGTTTCATTTTCTGCCAAGAAAAACGGTCCGAGCGTCGGGTCGAGTGCAGGAAAATATGGACCGCCTTAACCTTTCTTTGAGTTAAGAAAAAATACTTGGAAGACCACAGTCCATATATATATAAAAAACAATAAAAAAAAAATATATATATATATATATATATATATATATAAAATAAAAAATATCTAACTCCACTTTTCAATGTAATTTAATCTCTTAAACGATAAAGATCGTCCGCCTGAAGATTCATTCGATTATAACGCCAGAATTGAATCACCTCGCGAGCTGTATCCTCCTTTTTTATTTGTATCAGAGAGCGCGGTGCTCATCGCGGGGCTTTCATGGTTGCTTTTTGGAAGTCGCCACCGTACTGGCTTGGCCGAAAGTAAACGTTTGTCAAAGTTTCTGCAGCCGCCGCGGGCGATGCCGCGGAAAAATAGTGCACGCCGCCGGCCAGTCCCTATGAAACTTTCGGCCGCTTTCATCGCGTGATTACGGCGGGGATTTATCAGGGATTAGCGAGTTTCGCCTTTGCCAAGGTCAATTTGAAAAGCGTAAAAGGAAGCTCTGTTTAAAAAAAACTCCATAATTACATCTTCAATTAGTTGGAAATTCAGCGAGGGAAAAAGCTCGCGCTCCATTATCACACCTTACTCGAAAGATCCCGGGGAATTTTCCTTTCGGGAAGGAATAATGGGACGGCGAGAAATTTTTAATAAATTGCAGAATATGAAAAAATGCAGCGAAGTGTATGTACATGGTGGGAGACGCCGGGCATATTTCAGAGTCGCGGGTAATTAATTATGTCGAGGATTCTCTGCAGATGGGCAGAGGAAGCGGAGGGCGCATCTCATAATTCAGAAAGTGAATTTTAATCCCGAAGGGGCTTCTTCCTTTCTGGAATGTCATTAACAAGGTCTGCCTCTTCAAAAGCGGGACATTTTTTAAATCGGTTCCCTGCCAGATCTTTGATCGTCTCTGCAAAAGTCGCGCCCACCTTTACGCTCCTATGCTAATCCGTACCGTTGCTTAACACCCACCGCTTTTCACGACCTCCGATAATGGTAAAGCGCGGATTACACGCCAGTACTTCACGTCTCACGACGTATTATTCCAAATTTCCCATTCACATAGAAATTAATCCTTCCCCCCTCGCCCTGTCCGACCATATTATTCCCCATTAACGTTGAAAGAAATCAAGAGAAGTCCGCAATTTCACGCACAGGTTTTTCATATTAAATTCATCCTTTCGCGAAACAAATTCACCCTTTTCGCAAATGGAATTCAACCTTTTGCAAAAGAAATTCACCCTTTTCGCAAATGGAATTCAACCTTTTGCGAAAGAAATTCATCCGTTTGCAAATGGAATTCCATTGGAAAAATGGTGAATTTCATTTACGAACCGATAAATTTCTTCTGCGAAAGGTTGAATTCCATTTGCAAAAGCGTGCATTCGATATTAAAAAACCTGTATATCACGACTGTAATCATTTTACATGCTTGCAGGCGAACCAAAGCAAGACACCGAGTCGCATTCGGGTGCAACTTGCGTTCGAGGGCTTTCCTCCTCGCGAAACGAGTTCTTCTTTGTACACGCCTAACGGGCGCTGGGGCGAAATTTGTCAAACTTTCCGCAACTCCGTGCAGGCACTGCCGCGGAAAAAGTACAGCCCGTTTCTCGCGGTGTGTCCAAAACTTTCGTTCAGCCAGGGCACTCAATTACACCGAGGATTTATCACGGCGCAAGTGTATTCCGCGAGCCGGGCCGCGGTCCTGCAGCCCCAGGGGAAGAAGCTTCGGCTAAATAATTACAGCGTGTCGAGAATTGTACGCGCGCCTAACCCACTTTTCTACCCCCTCCATCCCCCCTTCTTTCGCCCCTCCCACTCGGTTATAAAGCGCCAGGCTCAAGGATAATGTTTCAAAGATTTCCAGGGGATCTTGAGGAGCTCCTTCCTCCGGCGCTGATTTCTCGCCGTATTTACTTCCTTAAAAGCTCCCACGGATTTTGCTCTGGTCACGTAATGGAAATATCCCCGATGGGGAGGCTCTTTCACGCGCTATTCCACATTCGCGGTTCTCGTCGAGCTCCTGAAGGAGGAGACGGTCAAACGAGCGTGGCTCTTCGTACGATTGGTTCTTCAATCGAGGCTCCAAGAAGCTTTCTAAAAGGCTTCGCGCTGCGGGAATTTTGCGAGAGGTTACAGTGAAATTCGTGGAGTAATGTGATGTTATTACTGGTTTCCTGAGAAGTAGTCAAGGCGGAAATATTTAGTCGCGCGATACTCGAGCATGGTATTGTGACAAGCGACAACTGCATTGATCATTCACAGTATAGAACTACATGTCACTTTTTGGGTGTATTTAGAGCACCACATACGTTTTTAAAAAAAAGGGGAGAGTAGAAGGAAATTTCAGTAGATCAAAGTGATGATCTAAATGCTGCGTGAAAATCATGGAAAGTCTCAAAAAATACATCGTTATAAAGTACTGCGATTTTTTTAAAGAAGCGATTGACCAGTCATTTTAACTGGTTTCGTAGTTCTAGTGTTAAACCCATTAATATATTAACCAAAGTATATGGTTGATGTATTATATGAACGGTGGTGTCAGAGAGTATGTTTTTTATTCTTCATTATTTCATATCACTTATCTTTATACATTTCCTTCAGAACCCACGTAACAATGTTATTTTATCCAATTTTCTCGCAATCCAATTTACCACGAATATACCCGAAGAGGGCTCGCGATCGAGCCGAAACGTCGTAAAGGACACATGTTCTAATTTATCCAATCCATCACACTTGGAGATATTCCTCGCTGAGATCGCCCTTCGTATCATACTTCCTTCTTATTATATACTAACAAACAAATACAAATATAATAAATACTTATATATATATATATATATATATATATATACAAAAACAAATGCAAATAAAAACGACAAACAATAGCAAATTATCGTAAATTTTTAATAATCCTCCCTCCCTTATTAAATGTTGAAAACTCGAAGCCTCTTAATAATCCTTCCTCCACGCTGATCATTCGTCCCTTCCACTGGCTTTGGGATGAAATCGCGGAGTACACGTTCTACACGCATCAACCGGACATTAGAAGCCGAAATACCACGAGGCATAAACCGAGAACAGAGGGCTGCGCGCTGGCATGAACTGGGTACAGCCATCGAGCAGATCAGTCATTGTCCGGGTAAATTTCCACCGCCGGCACCACCGTCATTTAGTGTAACGCGAGCACGGCGAATGATTTGTGTCTTCGCGCGCCTCGACCACCAGAGCTCGGCTGTACGTTTTCCCAGCGATCGTCATTGTCGTCATTCTGGCTCTCATCGTTCGTCACGTTCGACGCGCGATAAATTCACGAAGGAAGCGGCGGTCGTTCTCGCTGAAAAAATCTAAACGCCCGCCTGAAACCTTCGAGCAGCCTTCAGGCTTTCCTCGATGGCGCGTCGATGTGGCGGAATTTGGATTTTGGCGCACCTTTTCCGTACACGCGGATCGCGCGATTGTCTCGTTAAGTTCCGAGGTAATCCTCATAGGCGGATTAAGGCGGATCTTGGGAGAGGCTACGATTTTCGTCGGAATTTGAATTCCAATTTATGGCCGCCGAGCTGGGAAACGTATTTTCTGGCGATAAATCCGGGTAATGGCGGAGGCGGTGTGAGAGTTCCGTTCGAGCAGCGCGGATAATTGATCATTCCATAAAATTGGAATAATTCCACTGCCTGTCGGTGGTACAAACCTGTAATTACTTCGAGTATATCTTCCGCTAATGGGGAGTAATACGCTGGTAAATCATTAAATGCAATTGCGCCTTTGTTTAGAGTGTCCGAGGCCCTGTGATAGGCAAGAAATTATTCAAGGATTCGCGTTCGGTGTTCTTTCCCCCGGCAAAATCGTGCATCCTTCGTCGAGGGGCACGCTGTTTGTGCTTTTGAAGCGCTGTTTCGCAACATCGATTAGTTGCACGAGTCGAAAGCTCCGAAGCTTATATTCACCTCACGCGTGTTCGTTGATGTATTAGCCGTACAGCTTTGCTTCCGCCGATTCGTTATAGATAGTTTTAGCGATAAAAAGCGGTAGAAATAAATACATCATAAATGTCATAGCATGAACTGGAGTATCCGTCAACATATCCTCAAGAATCCTAAACGTATCACCAGTTTTTCACAATAAAGCCTCGAATTTCGGGAAAAAACGACGGAAGCGAAGTTGCGCGTCTAATATTACACTCATATACATGATCGAAGGTGGCCTCAAATAGTCAAAGCATGGAATTCGTCCAAAAATATCTTTTACCTTCTCAGTAATACTTTTGCGCAAACGCTGCTCGTCCGAGAAAGAAATATAACTCCCTTCATCATATCTACTTGTATTTCCAAAAACTCAAAAATAGCTTCTTAGGAAGTCTCAAGAAGTAGCGCGCAAGTCGGTCAGCCTTTAAAATCTATCGCTCCTAAAGTCCTGTGACTCGTTTCAGGAACTCTCCCCACGAGAAAAGAGGAATAATGCGCGTGTAACAAATATACGGAACACTGGCGCCTAATGGGCCAACACAGGCCTCCTGGCCGCGGTCAGCGAAAGCGCTATTGCTTTGATCTCAGGTGTGCGCAGCTACCGCGCACACTCGAAGATCGCAAGGTGCTGCTCGCAATTGGCACTTTTTCCTCGGGTAATTGGGGTGCCACTCCTCCCCCGTCCCCCTGTGTGCTCGAGGTTCGATCGGTGGTGAATAACCAATCGCGCCAGTCGCCCACGGGCCATAGAGAGGCGCATGGTGAACACGGCCAATTGTCCGAACCGACGATCCAGAAACAGATGGGCCTCGATGCCAGCTGGATAGACACAATGTACGGATACATGGATGGATGCTCAGGAATGGCGTAATTACGGCGCCAAATGGAACTCGTCCGTCGCGGCTCGTACGCGGATGTTTCGTCGTATTCCCCCTTTTTTATTTCGCCCGCCTCTGCCCCTCGCGCTCTCCTTCTTTTTCGCGGCTGGATTTTAATTTTAGGATTAATGCCGACCGCCAGGGACGCGGCGAACCTTGAAATCCCCGCGAAGTCGCCCCGTCGGAAGGGCGGGTAGAGCTCATCCTCTCCATGAATATTTATGGGGAAATATAAAACTATTAAGGATAGAGGTGGTGCCGCCGCGATCCGCATTCACGGCTCGCTCCCTCGATCAAGCCTGACTTTTCCTCGTTACGGATAACGTACGAATAAGCCGCGCTCTCTCTGCTTCTCCCCCCTCTTTCGCTTTGATAACCGAAAGAGCGCGTATTCGCGCGTGAAACCGAAGCCCACGGAGTTGTGAAATCCTGTCCCAGCGATCTTCCAAGGCGTGCTTCGCCAGTGGAACTTGCAGGAGGCGCGCATCGAGGCTTGGGAAGTTATAATTAAATAGTGGCTACTATACAACTCTTCGGGATGAACTTTGCGTATAAGCCGCATTGATTCATCTCGTCGATGCTGGGGGATTCGGTAGGAGTCGGTGCACGGGGAAACTAATAAATATTTCGCGTTAATCGATAGCTCGCGTGGATCGGTAATCTCCCCATAACACGTATTATATAGTGGTCATAGCAGGTATGAATCTTTATTCCTACACTATATACCAACGCTCCTTCTGATTTCCAGGAGTTAAAGTTCCGTCGACATTTTTCGTGTAGAACACAATCATCTAGTCTCGCTTACGTGGCTCAAATAATAGGGAATAAATAATCTATCGATTGAAAATTCGTGAAAATTTAGGAATGAAGCTAGTAGAACCATATAAACGAAATAGACGTGGAAAAAAATCGGACCATCGAATTAACTTAAGAACCGGGACTCGAACCTGGGACCTTTCGTTTACCAGACAACCGCTCTACCCCTAAGCTATCCATGCTTTCTAACTAACTCTACTTCTAAACGCCTTATGTACTATTTAAAATCAATAAATTGGTAATATTTCTCTTTAGCGCCCACGAAGGTTTTCTCGCTCGAAACTCGTCTCGCATCCTCGAGGAAATCCGGTAAGTGTTTCCAGGGCAGACACGGCGTTGTTTGATCGATGAAGGGACACCGCACGATTAGCCGTTCTGGTAAGACGTCCACGTTCGCGGTGATCGATAACATTTGTTTGGACGCCCGGGTATCGTAGCAACACGGAAGCACGGCGATTTCCGTGGACGCTGGGAGTTTCTGAATTCGTTAAGCCGATGTACTGTATTCCTCGCGAGGCTCGAGGAACCTCGAGCGTCCGAGATTCGATTGATATTAATTTATGCGCCTGACTAATCTCCCCCGATTCCCCGCAAATCATACATTTAATCAACATGCAGATTGAAACTGGCGCGCCGTTCCAAGATTTACGGTTGGTGTTACCACCCTTTATCGAGCCCATTAATATGTTTCGAGAGTTTAGGAAATTTCGCATACGGGACATAACAATTTGGTTATTGCCCGATAAATCTTCCGTGCCTATACGCGCGATTCATTATAGTATTTAACGTGCGTCGTACTTAATGGTACGTCTGTTCATCGCACGTTTAACGCGTACAATCTGTCTTTTAAGTCGATCAGTATGTATTTTATAGACGAGCAGAATTCGATGGAAAATATGTGCAAGTAAAATCCTTACCATCGAGAGCACGAATTTATTAATAATCGAATAAGTTCTGGATGATTTAAGCGCGGTGGACAAGTGTCTATTTTTAAAAGATCGTTATAATCGTGTCACTCCTTTAATACGTCCAACAAAATATTTTATTCTACAAATTGGGCGTACTCTCAATCTAGAATAAAAGTCACGTTGTATTTCAATTCGATATCAAATGACTCTCGACTTAAATCAAAAAATATCAAGTTTCCATCTCGTGTATTATACATAAAGTAGTAACCTCGTGTATTATAATAAACTAGTAAGTAGCATAAAAAAAACATATATCGCAGCTATCCAGAGCGACAATTTTCCTTTTCACTCAAGCGTCATCGAGAAAATAAATTAAACGAGAAGGCGCTCCGCGAGACTCCACGAGATCCAAGGCTTTTCCCTGCTGACGTATCCGTCCTGGAACAAGTCCAGCTGGATGTTCGAACGGGGAGCTAGTGGTTCGAGTCAATTTTCCACGAGTCAAACGAGATGTAACTCAAAGGGAGACCTTGCCACCGCGACCGACAGATCCAGGTAGATCCTCGGCGTAGTCAGCCGACTGGAAGGGACGCGTGGGAGTTTGCACCGTAACTGGGAATGGATTTACGTTCGTTGAATGAGACACTCGAGGGAACCCACGAGTCATTCTGCATCATCCCAGTCGAGCCGCGTGAAATATGACGTAGGCGTACACGACGTAACTTCCGTAACTCGCCCTCGTGGCGGCTCCGTAAAAAGCATCCGGTTGAGCGTCAACCGCACCTCGCGCACCTGGATATATACCTGCGAGTAAATCTTCGACGATTTTCGCACCGTTATTTATACTTCGCAGATGCTTCGTGTTAACGCTGGTTATCCGTCTTGATTTTTATGCACTTTGGTATTTAATATTTGTGCTCTACTCAAGTGCATAGTGTGTATAATTAAACAACAGACACATTATACACTACGCTTTGTGGTAAATCCTTTTAAAAATTCTTTTCCCTATGGATTATTCCAGAAGCACGATAAATTGTGGGTTATTGAAGATTTCGTGTATTCACTGTTAATGCTAGACACGCGCTTTGTTCCGAATAATTAAGATTGACTGCAAGAATAGGAGATGATCTCGCGGTTCACTATTCCCCACGGCCGAGATCTCGCGCGGTGCATTAATGCCTCTTCGATCGATTTTGCTGAAAGTAAGTTAAACTAGACTATTACGTTGGATTACACCGAATCCTTTATTAGCGATTCACACCCCTTGTTTCTCCTTGTAGAATAATTCTATGCGAAAAGCTCATTTAAATGTAAGACGACGCGTCTAATAAAGCACTATTTTCTTTACTAACATCATCCGCTCGATTAAAAACCCAATTAACTCTACGAAAAACCCTCAAGAAAAATTTAATTTCTAATGAATAAAAAAAAACGGATGAACGAGCTTCTTGTCCAAACAACTTTCAACCGTGACGCCAACTAACTCTGATTTATATTAAATTCTTTAATCGTATATACGAGCATGCTGTCGAAGTAACTGATTGATTCCACGTCCGAGCAGAATTCAATATCTCGATATATTATTCGCAGTTGATGTTAACTCGGTACGTTTAACAGGTCGCATCTCGCGTTCGAGGAATAAAGGCCATCGAGGCGCTTTGTCGTCAAAGGATTTTCCATATGACTTACGCGTCGAGCAATGGTGCTCGCACGCGCTCTTTCACCTTCCTTCTGCAGGCATGTGAGAAAGGTTGTAAGTGGGACTGTAAGAGTCACAAACGGGAGCGGAACCGAGCTCTCGAGTGGCCTTCATTGTATGGCCAATGCCTTCGAGGGAGACCAGTCGCAGCTGCAGCGGAATAGGGAAGGCGCGCGATGCTTGGTTACGTGTTCGCATGGTTTGCAGTCCTTCAGACACAGGATACACACGGTCATTTAATTTACTGCGAGGTGTTTGCCCCGGGAATGATAGCCCCGTTACACTGTAAACGCCATCCCAGAAACTTGTCAGTTAACTTTCGCCGCGGGCTGGTTAAGATCGCGTACAGCCAAGGAGTTGGTGTTTAAACCGCCCTTGGAGCTATCCGGTGGCTGTAATCGCGCATTATATCAGCCGTTTTTTCCTCGTATATTGGTACAAGTCTAAATTCAGAAAACGCGAAAATTGGAAAAAAAAAACTGAAACAAATTATAAACGTAATATGAAGATGTAGATATATCTATATATAGCATAACATAGCGTTAGTTAATCTGTGCAAAATTAAAATTTGACTTGATATTAAAAACACGGTTCATATAATAAAACGCGAAACATAGTAGCTAGGGATAAATACCGAATTTAACAAACATCGTTGCCAAGGTTTATTCGTGATGCAATCACAACTTCCAACATGAACGAACGCGAACAGTTTATACAGGTTTTCCAAATTATTTTCACCCTCTTGCAAATCAAGTACTTTTATATATTGTATTTAAAAAACATCAAACAGTATTAATTACATAGTAGTAAAATCAATGGTTTCATTATAATTACGTATAAAACTGTGCGCGGATTATTCAGTAATTCAATAATAATAATAATCCAAGTAGAACCATTTACAGACCAGGTTAATAATATATACATAATATATGATACATATAAAAGTACTTGACGTGCAAAATTTAATTTGAAGCTTGAATTAAATTTGAAAAGCCTGTAGGATGAGAAGGAACGGGTTATCGAATAAATCAAGGGCCCTGCAATTATTCAGGAAGTCATCGTTACGCTATACCGCTTCGTTGTCCTTCGGTCTAAAAAAGGGCTTGCCAGCAGCACGATCCTGTTAGCGATCCAGCGCCTCGCGATGATCCGTTTGTGGGTCGAGGAGGAGAGGGGGGAAGGGCGAAATCGGGCGGGGATGGCACAGACTAATCAGATTTCACCTGAGGTCGCCTTAGGAATCGTGAGACAGCCGCTCGGTGAGAATATGTCCGACACGGCCGCATATAATCGTGCGAAATTGTCTATGGGAAGATGCGCGATGAATTCAGACCGCATGCAGATCCAGATCGCCCACTGGCTGCGTGCACGTGCTCGCTCTTTCGCCCAGCATCTCGTTTTGCGTTTGTAAACTTCTCCCCTCTGTCTTTCTCCTTGTCTCTTTCTCCTTTTCTCTCTTCCTCGCTTCCTATATCCCCGCCCTCCCACCTTCCAAACTACCCGAGCGAATTCGATTGCTTCCTTCGTAGACGGGATATCCCACGTAAATATCACACCGAAGTTTCACTTCCCCCCCCTGGAGGAAACTTTTACACGGTTCACTTGGCGGGGCTGCGCGCAATTTGCGAACTTCTGGCGAAAAATCACCGCGAATACGATCGCGATTTCGTTATCGAGAGTTTGATTGTTAATTATAATCGATCGGCGTAGCGTGGTCTATTTTCTTTTAGCCGAGAGTACATTTCGCTGGATTGGATCGTGCTTTTGCGGTGCGAAAGTGGGAAGCGTAATGTGAGGTAGTGGCCTCGAGGAGCAATGGGAAATCTGGGTTTTAAGTGAGGTAAATGTATTTCCTCCGCGACAGCTCAAACTCGACCTCGCAATACCCTAGACAGTGCACTGGCCACGCACGTTCCCACATACCGACGCACGCTTTCGTACGTTCGAGGGCCCGAGACACTTGAAATTCTTATGCGCTTTGTATACGCCAGATCGTCTGTATCTTACACTAGTGTCCATGATTCTCTTATAATACCCTCTTACATCGGTATAAAGAAGTTTCTTTTATACTAAATCGATTTGGATCAAAGTCTTCTGTACTAAATTAACCTAATGTCGATGGACACCTATTGCCGCATCACATCACGACGGCTTATTAACACTATTCCTATCACGACGAGTGATTACTTTGAAAAATCGTAGAACTTTGAGGCGCGCTCGCTTCTGAGATTTTTCATGATTTTCTCGCAAGTGTATCGAGGCGATAAATTAATCTATCGACATTTTTCCTTCCTCCTCTTTCTCTTCAAGGATATATTATATTTAGTACACTTAAATCTGCCTGAAAAATGGCTGGTAGGAATAGTGTTAAATATATTATTATATATATTATAGAACGATAAATATATCCTCACAATGGGCGTTGAGAGCTACAATCGCGAAATACCCGGTCTCTATTCCTCCATAAGCCCGCAGACGACTTGGCGTACGTACATGCGCCATTCCGAGGGTATAATCAATGATCTCCTTGAAACGATCGTTGATTTTCTGTCGTGTACGTGCCACGAAGGCCGTCGACACCAAAGGTGGCACATAATCTGCACGCTCTTGTATTTGATCTCTGCGCGGATGATGAATGCGCCTTTTACAGCATTATGCGCCGCTCTCGCGGCGGGTAAGAGGAAAACTGCGATAACGAGCCGCTCAGGATTGACGACGGGGAAACCTAGATGGAACGGCTCTCTCGTGTTCCTCCCTTTTCTCCGCTTCGATCGGCGCTCCGCGCGATCGCGACTATGGAAAATACCGTTGTAGCGCGCAACGATCGGATCGCGTCGATCGAGGGGACATCTGAAAGCTCCGCTGATTACTTATAACATCGACCTGGTGTTTTGACAATCGTGCAGGAAGGAGGGCGGATGAAAACGTTTCTTTTGCGCCACAGTACTTCTTTTCTAAATACTACAGAAAGGTATATATATATATATATATATATATA
>JBCFXI010001811.1:0-24561 GCA_038496175.1 Ampulex compressa
GATCCGCATGAAAACGTGTAAAAGTTTATTAAGACATTTTGTACAATATATTAATTAAAAGTTATAAATAAACGTAACTTGTTAAATAAATCAACTCAAGAAACAGTGTGTTATTCCAACAGGTTGATCCCGTTTACCTTCGATATCGAGATGCGACGCTACATATTTCCAAAGAGTAGGGTATTCTGGGCAAGTCTAGGGAGTGGACACTTGTGTTTGAGAAACTGAATTGTGATGATAGAGTATATATCACCCCTGCCAGTGTCGTAGGCGAAGAAGCAAAGATCCATTGGTGAACGTACATGTACTATGACAACAGAGAAAAACCAAAAATGTAAGAGAACATCTCATCGTAATACAGATTGCGAATCATTTATTAAAAGTCTGTTAGTTTTGGTAGAGGAACAAGATATCGTAAAACAAGGGATACACGATAAATAGCGTACCCAAAGTTATAGGGCCCGTTTCCGCAAATTCCCCTCTCAATGTTCGGTATCCGGCTTCAAGCGTTTGATTTTTCTTCGAGTTAGTGTAGTTAATTATGATAAGCATGAGGTTTAGTAAACAGTAGAACATTGTATTGAACGTTTCAGTAAATAGTATTGAACAGTGTAGATATTTCTGATCCATCTTCTTACTTCCAATTTCCTTAGCTTTATTGAGCTTTACCTAAGAAGACACCCCCCCCCCCCCCCCTCTACCCCACCTTTTACCTAAGGCACCGTTCGCGAAAACGGTTATGGTTAGTGTTATGTATTCAATTTTGTCATAGTGTACTATTTTCAATTATTCCTGAATCCTTCTTAAAAGTGAAATTATTGAACTATTAAAGTTTTGACAAAGATTATTATTTTGTAAGAGGAATAATATTTTGTCTTTACGTGGCCGTTTAGAATGTTGTTACAAAAATATGGACGTGCCTAAAATATTCTGCGAGGGAATATCGCTGGCTGAATGTGCTAGAACTGGTAGTTAAGTTCGCTAGCTAATGACCGTAGTAAACCAATAAACTCGGACTGTTATCAAGGTTCTGTATATGTTGGTATTCAATGCGAGGTATCGTCGTTTGGATAGCCAGTCAATTCCCCCCTTTTCACGACGAACGGTCAGCATCGGTACATTTATAATTAATTAATTGATAAAATTAACAGTAGAAAAATGAGTCACGGATCAAGAAACCAATGACTGTTTTGGTCTTCTAAAAATCATTATTGTTCATGCTGACCTTACTATACAAGTATCCGGTAGTCTGCCATGTGGATCCTGTTCGTATATTTGAAGAACAAAACCAACTTTAGTAGTTAAGTTAAGCAGTTAAGTGAGGCAAACACAAACTATTTATAAACTATACATTTGCTGTAATCGGATAAACTTGATCCTTTATTAATGCTAAGTTTCTCTGATTGTTTTTTTTCCATATAAGTGCATGTACGTGTAAATAGAGTTAAAGACATATATACATAACGCTACTATCTGTGCCTTGAATTATATTTCAGTGCTAATTAGCCGTTGCCGATTAATTTTGATTGTTGCATAAAATAAAGAATTTGTTTTTATTTCAGATTGATACTTACGAGATCCATTAGTTTATCGGCTGGTAAAATACTTATAAAAGCGCTGATGAGCGTAGAAGCATTTACTATAAAGAACTGCACTTTTATCATTGTAGGGTATGGCTGAAAACATATATACATATCTATTATATACTGTATATTAGCTGTGTAACTTTGCTTCCGCCATGTTTCTACAGATGACTTTAATGGTAAGTAGTAGTTTTTTCAACGCGGAATTCGTACGTTGCCCTAAGGGTGGGAGAAAGTAGTGGCCAATGATAGACAATACTTTGAATCATAAATATATAACCAGTTTTTTTACAATAAAACCTCGAATTTCGGAAATAACCGACAGAAGCAAAGTCGTACACTTGAATATAAATATTATGACATAGTTAAGGGTATGCTAAAGTATTCAACATTTTTGTATCGATATAATATAAAGCATGTTACAAAATTCGCATAACATTTTAATTTTGCGCCATTTGTGCGGTAAAGTATTGCCAACGAAAGAAAGGACAGTCTGGCAGGAATGAACACTTCGGGAAATAACAACTACACAAAAGGACAACGCGTTTTCATTGTTGATCAAAATTTAAAAAATTGTGAAAGTTTGGTAGCTACAGTCCGGAATTTTTTTGACAAAATTGTCGCATTTGGAATTCAGAAAATCCACGAGTGTCGTTCAAAAACAAATTTTAAACTGGAGGCATCATCGGATTATTCTTCTTTGAAAAATGCAGTAGGTCAGGCAATAGCGATGGTGCTCGCTATCCAGTTTTTTGTGCCTAACTAGCAAGATATGGATGTAGATGACGCGTGACTTCAATAAGACGGTGCTGCATGCTGTACAGCTAGAGTGTTACGTGCATTGAACCTACACCTATGGAAAGGGAAATCGAGAACTAAAAACAGAGCGGAATGCGATACGAGGGCACTGCTGACTCGGACGTTAGGTTTCCTACAGTAAGCTGAGAAGGCCATCCCAGCTCCTTTTTTTTTTTGCGTTCTTTACATGGGACAAACTTGCCGCGTGACTCGTGCAGAAATTAGCCATGCCTTGCATTTTTTCCTCGCTAGGTAGGGGAGATCCCCAACCATGTATATATGGGAACCCCCGAGACAAATCGACACATTCATTATTTTTGGTAACTAGTAAAAACTTCAGTTCCAACCAAACACTCTTAACGAACGGTCAAAAGTTCTCGATCTCCCTCGCTCCGTTTTTATTACTCTTCAGTAAGATATATTTTATATACCTCTGTTAAATTCATTTAACTTGGAATTTTCTCCAACAAGTTTTAGGGACATTAAATCCTAAGATATCCTAGAGTCTTCTGAGGCGCATTCAATTGCGTATCGAAGCCTTCTGAATATCGAAAGGACTTGGAATTTCAAGACAATCTCGAGCAGTTTGAGGCGCATTCAATTGCGTATCGAAAGCCCTAGAGAATCTGATTTTCTAAGCAACCGTTTTGCAACAAGGGTCACCCGGGGAATCCGAGGAGCACTCGTTTGCGCCTAGGAAACCCAGACGAGTCCCTTCCACGTCCTGACTCGAACCGTTTTGCGGAAAGCTTTGAGGCGCATTCAATTGCGTATCGGCGGCCCACAAGCGTTTCAGTTAGTTTGATGAGTAAACGTCTTAAACGAAAAGCGCGTGCCGGACCAAATTCCAGAGTCAGACATTTCTACTTAAAACTTGAGAAATCAATAAAAATCTTTGTTGCTAAAGAAAACCTCGGCGGCGTTGAACAACCCTACCAACCTCCTGAAACCATTCTAGTACCTTTCCTCGAACAACCCCATCCCTACGGTAAGTTCGTGGAAGAGTTTATCTCATCCCTCAAGAGATTCGCCCGAAAAGATTAAAAATACGCCTCATCCCAGGGGAGTGCCACGTAGGCACGTTGCCCCCGAAAACCTGTTAATTTCCATACATCAATACAAAAATCAGTCCCGACGGCAGGTCGTGACAAGAGAAACATTTCAATTACTGCATAAGTAATTTTCTAGACGTGTTATTTCTCGTTTTGGTGATCAGTATTGACCGCTCAGATCATGCAATTTAAAGCCGTTGGACTTTCTTCGGTATGTTTTGAAGTCTAAGGTTTATGCTAACAAGCCCACGATCACCCACGCTTTGTAAAAGGAAATTGAGTGCTGTATCAACGAAATTCAGCTTCATTAATGCAAAACGGTCATGTAAACTTCAACAAAAATGTGAGTGCATGCCAGCAAATCTATGGAGGCCATTTATCGATGTGGCATTTCACGCGTAATCTTATACTGTTTAATAAGGCATAATAATGCTCATAGCGAGCACATGCATATACTTATATTAATACTCTTTCGCTTTAACTTCTGTGTTAACTTCTGTGTCACTTAAATGTGTTATCAGAAACTATTGAGCAAGTGAGGTTAGGAATAAGACACGCATGACCATATATTTCATGAATCAATGCAAAATTTACAATTTTTAATTATAAATCTGTGTTTTCTATCAAAATTACTTCTTGCGTGAATTTTGAGACACCGTTTACAAGTTGTTGGAGTATTCAAAATCATTCTATTTTAATCCCCACTATTTTTTTGTACATGTATTATAGTTTCCAAGATGAGCGGTATAATACAAAAAAGTCAAGTTTCCTTTAATTCTTTGGAGCATTGAATTTGGGAACAAAGAAGGCTCAAGTTGTACACACAAAATAATTGTATTAAAGTGTTATAAAATGCGCTACAGAATATTCCGCGTGTTATGAAAGGATATTAATTGTTAAAAAATATATATTATTATTGTATCTGGAAATGATTTGAACATTATTACAATAAGCTCGGTAGAAACTATTAAACCAAACAAATTTTTACACTTCAACTAACATAAAATGTAGTGTTTGTTCTCAAACAACATGATTTGTTTATTTCTTTTGTAACCCATTCGGTGGCAACTATTTAAATCCTTCATTTTGAAATACAACCGTAACTTTCATATTTTTTAAGATACTTTATTGAAATAAACGTTATCAAGAAACTAAAATATTCTTGTATATGTTCCCGAAATAACAGTCATTTATGGGCGTAGTTTCTCCATCCATAACCTACAGTGTTCATTATGCTGGACATAGAGTATCCGTTCATAACAATAAAAGGGTTAATTATATTATTGTGGATTTGTATTGTATGTCTTTCTGAAACTAAAAAATCATTTAAATCAGTACAATATTGACATAATATGTCTAAATGGTTTAAACAAACAGTTTAAGCATTTCTCGCCATAATGCTATGACTTATTTTTATTGCAGTCAATACAGAGATCTCTTTTTTTTACGATCTGCTTGACCTCCCTTTGGAGGGTCATATTGACTATCTTCTGTGCTAGGAGTCGTATCTTTTTATCTAAATATCTGTTTGTAGCTTTCAGCTTTAAATTTTCTTGTATTAATATTGTAACACCAGCAGAGGATGCCGCGTTATGCCCGAAGAGCGACAGTTGTCAACGGGGCAGAAAATTGTAAACGGATAGCGCGCCGAGCCTGCCATTGCTACACGGTCTTGAGATATCGCGCGAGATATTCCTTTTGTATCAATAAATATTACCCCATTGTGTTGTGAACCGTTTATTACGATTGTTATTTCTCGTGAACTGCTATGGAGTCGTCGGCTACCCCCCCCCCCCCGAGCAATAATAATTTACCTAAAATTATAAAAATTCATTACATACATAAATAGAGATCAACACTGGACTACAGATTTTGCCTCTTTTGTTTTACCAATAACTCCTGGCAAATGACTTACTACAATACATTGTATCGTCTAGTTTGTACCCTTTAAACAGGAATATTTTTCAGCCACTTTGTTTTTTATCTTTTTCGAAGAAATATTTTATTGTTTGAAAAATGATGAAAATAATAATAAGCAATCTTTAGTGTTATTCACTTTTTATAGTAATCAACTCTATTTATGAAATCTAAATTGTAAATAAATATACATTTTATTATTCACTTTAGATCCGTTTCTTCATGCACTAATTCAGCTTCGTCAAGTTCTTCTTTAGAATTTAAACTGTGCAAACTTTCTAGCTCAAAAGAACTATCTTCAACTTCATCATTACTTGAGAAACAATCATTGTTTTCTAAAACCTCATGAATAATCTCAATGCTTTTTGGATTTGATAAGTTAGAATACTTTGTACATGACCTGGCCAGGTCACAAAAAAGTCACGTTAACATTATGTCGTCCGCGCGTCTAATCAGGATTTGTCTGTTTGGTGCTGAAAGGACTGACTCAGATCATTTTGTTTGTCGCCGGCAGTTTTTCGACATTCTCGGGAGAATAGTCAAGTTTAATTAATGTCGTGGTTAGTTCTCACGAGTTCTCAATCCTGTCCTTCTACTTTCAGGAAATATAGAGGATATAAGTAAATGAATTCAACTGGAACATCAGACAAGCTGTCCGCACGTTCATCACGTATAATTCTGTCTTCTGTTTCGTTTGCCATTATCAAAGGAGAAAAGTTCCTATAAAAATAGAAAACTTGCTAACATGTCTAACCTATTGTTACTTAAAACGGAACATACGCCGTACTGGCATTCGTTCGATAGTTTTGAACACGGCACCAACATAGTACCACCGCCATTTTCCCGATTTTTTTTTTGCTCACGACATCAATGTGCTATGCCTGGCATTTGCCCATAGTTTTGCGCACGATACCATCCTGGTGTTAATGGCATATGGCTGATAGTTTTCGCTGCACATCAATGTAGTGCTGCCGGATGGCATGTGTTAATAGGAACATTGCGTTAAATTGACCCATCAACAACATTAAGGAGACGTGACGCATCGCGTTTTTGTGACAAACATAAACGAATGAATATTAACTATCCAGCAGAATTTTGTTTGAAGGTAGACTGATGGACAAATTTAGAACTAATTTAGTTTAATCAAGACAATTATTCGTAAATATCCCTGGATTAGATTGTCACAACGTTTTTACTATCCTGTTAGGCATGGCACTTCACGCGACCACGCTCCACGCCCTTGTCCTTTTTTTTTTCATAGAGGGGAAAACCTTCAGAGGCCCCGCAGGTGTCGGTCGGGGTGCACCAGCCTAAGGTGTCAGGCGGGTGGTGCATTCAAGACAGGCAAGGCAGACTCAAGTACAGGGGAGTGTGGGATTTTTACTCACAAAAACCCCACCGTGCAATCTTTCGCGAGCGCAGTGCAGTAAAGGAAGGTGAGCTGGGCGCGACGAAAGTCATAACTTCTGCATCCCCCGCCCACCCGCGAATCAGTCCTCCGCCCTCAGATCGTGGAAGAAATGAAAGGAGGAGTGTGCAACTCTACGTTCCCCATGGTCTCCCTGGCCACCGAGGCGTGGTTTATCTATCCCGTCTCGGCCGTGCATGCTGTGCCCGGAGGGCACTTCTGGTGTGGGTACTCCAGGGTTCCACGTCTGGCTTCACCTAATCTTCTGTATACACAATGTCAACGACGGGCAACTCGCGATGTTTCGCATGTGCACGCAATCTTTCGGCCGCATCTTTGGTGGCGATAAGTCCCTCACAGAAATCTACCGCGGAATACCAGCCCGCCCGCGAGGAGGTCTCCGCCACAGGGAGCGCTTCGAGGGACGGGAGCTACCGATAATTTCTGCAAGGCAGGGTCATTCCGACTTCCATGCACTGTACTCTTCCAGTGTGTGGTGGGGCGTATCTGGATACCTCCTTCACGTAGTGCCAGTAGTTGGAGGTAGGCTCCTTTCCCAGGCGATGCAGAAAGACCACGAAGCAACTGTGGCGAGTCAATATTGACCTTGCTCCCGGGCCAGCAACGCATCCTAATGTGGTACGATAGCCGCCCGCGGCGTGACATTTGGAAGAGAGGGATCCGCCAGCCGCTCGTGTCACTTGGTTCTGAGGGTTCTCTCCAGGAGACTTCCGCGGGCCTTAGTCGCTGCCTGGGTGATGACTATACTCTCCTCCCGACAGTCCTCTTTAATTCCGTACATACACCTGTGCTTTGCTGCCAAAAGATCAAATGGTCGTGGCAGCACCGAGGAGCAGCCGACAGAATCCATACGGTGTTTATGCTCAACTCCCCGTTCTTCAGACGTCCCACACCAGGGAGGATTGTTACATCCCCCCGCCTTGTGCATCACTAAGCCTAACCTAAAACAAAGGCCAAACCGATCGCGGACAGATGAGCAATTGAAGGAGGTATGGCCAAAGGCCCAACACCGGATACATCGTACCAGCCTTGAAGGAATAACCGTGATGTGAGCCGATGTCGGGCCAATGCGAGCCCATCTATTCTCTGCCAGCTTCAAGGCCCCTTCGAGCCCACACCACGCAGAGGCCGCTGTTCGGTGTTCGGCTAGGTCATACCCTGTCATCCTTCATGCCGCACGAACTAATCGTCTGCGAGATTTTGTCCGTAGTAACCGGGTCGTCAAACCGGGATCGTGACAATCGCACCGTCACCGAGGACCTTCCGAAGACGACTGGCAAGATCCAGACTTTCTCTTTACCAGAGGGCCCGCCAAATGAATGAGTGTCTCGCCATTTTACGCAGCTGAGGGCTTTCAATCCCCATATGACAGTACTTATGCTCACGCGTGCTGTCGCCAAGAGTTGCGGGTACAATAGACCTTCTTTCTAGAAATCAACACCGCTGCTGACTTTGGAACATTCAGTACCTTGGTGCCGGCTGCCCGGATAGCTCTCTTGCCACCAGATCTCAATCCTCGCATCGGAGCGCGGACGGCGGAGGCCCGCATCTGCTATTCGACCCTGCCCGTTTGGGGCAGCATGTCTGACTCTGACGCCTGCGTTTCTGTCGCCCAGCACCGTGGGTCGGGAGCCACTGCTTCAGCTCGCGAAGCCCTGTGTTCCCTCCTTTTTACCCCGTCCTACCACTTGGGAGCACATTGTCGTAGTTGACAAGGAGTAGGCCGCTTCGCTGTGTGTAGCGTTTACCGGGGCGTCCGCACCCATCGGCAAATCACCATTTTCTTGTTCTTGGACTAGCTGTTTCACAACCGATGTCAAGACTTCGAGTTGTTCAAGGAGCGCACGGTACCTGACATTCTCCTTCGTATCTCGTGGTCGGGTGGTTCCGCCGGGAGGAACCAGCGGGAGCAAGCTGCTCTGATGGCACCTTTTTGGTTCCTTGCTTACAAAGCGGCACGTCGTCGTACTTGAAACGCCCGACTGGCAGATTCCGCTTCGGGCGGCCAATTCCATTCTATCGATCTTTGTTTCCAGTGCTGTTAAACCACCCTGTAAACGCTGGATTTGTTTTCGAGTTTTGCCCAGCGCGGCCTGACCGTGTATTACATACGCCGGCCTTTCGCCTATTGGAAAAGGGAAATCGAAAAGCAAACCAGAGTGAAATCTAACATCTGCATGTCAGTTGCCCCAACCGTTATATCTGCGATAATAAAAGGGAAAACCCCAAGGATCCTTAGAAACCCTAGTAAACAGAAATAGGGCACAAGTAGTACCGGGCCATGTGCAGGATTGCGTCCCACCATAGGAATTTTTCCTTTGAGAAGGAGAAAACTCTCCTGTGTATATATACCGGCATTTTTGGGGACAACAACGACTACTATTACGATCTTACTACCCGGTGCATCTTCTCGTGCGTAGCAACGCGGCCACTTTCGATCTCCCTGGGCTTAAGTTTTAACCAGTAAGATTTTATCATTTTGTGTAAATATTCTTAATCGAGTTTTTTCCCATTAAGTAGTGGACATCACGATATTTGTGAACTACCTGAGGCGCACTTGACTGCGTATCGGAAAGGGTACAAATATCTAGAATTAACAAATATTTAACGTCATTCGTAATCGAAAGGTCCCAATTCGTCCTGAACCAAAATCGTTTTTGGAAAGCTTGAGGCGCACTCGTTTGCGTACCGGCGGACCTCAAACGATAGGATCGGTTTGATAAGTAAACATATCAGAGGAAAACTTTATGGTGGACAAGAATTCGAATTTAAGCTTTTCACCTTGAGTTAAAGAAGTAAATAAAAATCATTATTGCGAAAGAAGGTTTTCTTGACAGTGTTGCTCACGGTATGCAGGGTATTGGCTACAATATCTTCGTCCGGAAAGCCCATATAGTCGCTGGCGGCCTTCATTGCACGGGGAAAGACCACAGTTTCCTCTGGTGACCGGTTGCTATCGAGATTCTCCGTAGATAGCTTTCAGAGATCCTTCACGCCAAACTCTACATGGCCTCTCTCCTTAACCGCCGCACTCCTTTCCTTCGGGGAGAAGTGGGTCTGTTCGGACGATGACGAGAATCATGAGAGAAGCAGCCTTCTTCTCCTTGTCACCGTACCATCGGGGGGTTCTATATACCCCATCCAAGCTGGAGCTCTCCTTCCTGCAGTTTACCTTAAAAGCCGTGGGAGTGAGTGTGCCCCAGGTTTTCTTCTTGTTAACTAACGGAGGTAGAGAGGCCGTCCCTCCTTCGTCCTTCCGCGAATAAGGCAGTGCAATGACTGATCCATCGTCGACCACTGGCCCGTGGCATTTCTCAACTCGGGCCTAGTTTCTGTTTGCAATTCTCAGTTTCAGTTGTTACCCCTCATGATCGTGATATTTTGCACGACCATTCACTTTGCCGCTCGCGAGGGACCTTAAGTTTTGAAGCCGGTACCAAAAGAAAAAAGGGGTGAGGGGGCGGGCTGCAGTGCTCCCGCCGATTCTCCTAAGTTTGCCCGAGTGACTCGCATATTACCCTGCAACTGCAAGCACAACATGTACTACTCCCCGCGCACAGGCATTTACAAGGTCTAAAAGCTTATCGGCATAAAAATATGCGCACACAAATGTGTGCTAATGACGATATGCGCCAAGATCGAGCACTCATCAGCGTTCGCTGAGATTGGAGCCCCACCCATGGGTCACGCTGCGCGATTTTCCGCGCGACCATTCACCTTTTGACGCGGGAAGAGCTTAGGTTCGGGATCCGGTACTAGGAAGGAAAAACGGGGGCAGGGGTGGTGTCCATCCCTGACACAGATAGAAAACGTATCCCTCAGGAGAGAGGGTGGCAGCCGTGTTCCTACCAGTCCCAGCAGGTTCGTCGAGTGGCTCATGTGCTTCCGTGTAACTGCAGATACGATATAAACTGCCCCTCGCGTACAGGCGTCTAAAAATCTAAGATATTATCGCCATTTAATTATGCGCGCACAAATTCCTGCTGGAAGCGCGTGCTAATGATGTCCTAGCGCTTAGCTAAAGCATACCAGCGGGTCACGCGCTAGGATCGAGCACTTGTCAGCGATTAGAAAAGGTGGGGGCCCACCTGTAGGCAGCGCTATACACTAGCCAGCAATATCGATTCACAAGGCAGTTGTCGTCGGAAATGACAGGCAACAAATACGTTCTTGCTATGCACTATTTGCACGTGGATACATAAAAATTCATGGGTGCGCGACACGGAACACGAAACGCGCCGAAGAGTGGCGCGTTGTGCAGGAATCCGACAGGGAGTGCGGGGAGAGGGTGGTGAAATACAGGAAAATGTACGGATGAGTGATAACGGGTAGGGAATGATTGCGGACACAGGAGAATGAAAATGAAGAAAAAGGAGCCAAGATGAAGTACGATTAGTCGGCAGGGAGGCACGTACAAGTTCTGTCTCCCCTTTCCAAATGGGAAGAGGCTGCAGGATCTGTGGTCCATGTAAACGACACCTACAGGACCCAACTGCAGGATCAGGGAGGAGGAAGACACAAGGAGCACACACAGCAAACAGAGATGAGTAAGGACTTGGTAGGAGATGCCGTAATAAACAGGGGATATTGGTATAGGAACCTCCAGGAAATGACATGTATGAGATGGAGAGAAAAGAAAATTGAAGGAGCGAGGGCATGGGAAAGTTTCAAAGATCCCCCACGCTGTTGCCCACGCCCACATTACGGCCCCGGAGCTCGTGGCCATATGGCATTGTCTGATCACCTCGCATGCCGCTAAATAGCGGCGCTCCCGAAAATCGGAGGTGTGCTCGTTCTTTGGAGGACGTCTGTCGGTCCCAGATCCCGCGAGTACAAGTTTAACGATCCCAAGACACACACACCAATCATCACACACGTCCTGTTGTTGGAAAACTGTATAGATAGAGCAAAATGCGGCACAGCATTATGCATAGCTTGCGAAGGCGATACAAACGCGGAGTTAGGCATTGACGTCGAAAAACAAACGGCAGATACTTACATTCGATACAAAAAGAAATCGTGCAGACGAACACTAAGACTAGAGTAATTACCTTAGTTTAAGATTCGAATTACGGTTAATATAAGATAACGCAAAGAAATACAATAAATATGAAGGGACCCAGAGAAAATTGGCCTCTGTTCAGTGGTGTCCTGCACCTAAAATAAATCTTAATTCTAGTTCTCTATGACGATGTGCGCATTCTCACACACTCACCGCGTTCGACAAACCTAAAAAAATGATGGAGTCATAAGACCATCTCCTTACCACAAAAGAAGGCGGAGAAAAGTGGGACCTAGCGTAAGCGCGTCCGTTCGCCACGAGGGTTGATGGGCACCCCCTCCCGCCCTTGCTCCTGCTGAGGATCCGCTCATTACGCGTAGGTAAATACTAATGCCTATAACCTATTGCGTTTTCTCCTTATTGGACATTGCCGAAATAACAATATGTAGTTGGTTCAACCACTGGTCTGACACAAATAACTGTATTGTCAAGCCTGAGGAGCCGGATCTCCATTATCCCCATCATTATTCTTTGTGCAAATTCTAGGAAGCATATTCAAGCGTGTAAGAGACGATCAAAAGAAATATTTTCTGTCCTAGCTCTCGGGAGCTATTCCCAGATTAAACAGTGATTCTATATTAATTCCCCAACACGTATATGTTAGAAAAAGTTTTACCTTTGTTACCCTGAACGGAATCTATTAAAAGGGGGTTGAAGACACAGTCGACATCAAAGATTTACAAGTTTGCATTGATTTAATCACCGTCTGAATGTTCATGCATATGATTCATCTCCCCCTTCTCCCTGCCTAAGATAGCGAGTGAATGAGATGATTCATAAATCTTTGTGGTTTTAATAATCTTGAAATTTATAAGTAAGTTAAATAAAGTCCTAACATACAAGCATGGCCGGGGGGTGGGGTTATCGGGATAGTTTTCATACAACTATGCTTCAAAGAGTTACGAAATGTTTTTATTTGCAAAAAATAAACAGTAGCAAAAACGTAAAATTGTCCAATGATTATGTAGTGGTCCTCTATAAATCAGCAAACTGTAAACAAGCTAGTATTTGGTTTACCGATGTCCCCTCGTGTACCTGTTACCTAAGCATTTTAATTAAATCTTATCATCGGCTATTTTGTTGTAGGTATGTAGAAGCTGTGTTACGTCCCGCCTTTGCCGTAATTCTTTACGTAGAATTTCGCGGGGTCGTAAATCCCGCTCCCAGCTGCTGCGTGACGGTGATGGGGACGTAGGCTTGATCACGATTGATCAAGGCGAGTTGAAATGCAGGATGTGATTGAAAACGAAGTGTTTGGTTGACAATAATTTACTAACACTATCGTATGTACAAGTTGAGGTGTCGAGTCGTGCGTGATGTTCTTGAGTAATCGCGTTTAGATTAGAGTCAACGAGTTAGTCGCCTCGCTACGTTACTTAATACGTGATATTCGTGAGTGTCAAGGACGATTCCTTGAACACTGCCTTGCTTCGTACGTGATTTCGCGAGTGTCAAAGACGATTCCTTGAACACTGCCTTGCTTATTACGCGATATTCGCGAGCGACAAAGACGACTCTTTGAACACTGCCTTAAATGATGACGACGAGCGACTGACTCTTAATGTGGCTGTTGGTGACCACCGCGGTAGTTATGCGACTAGGTTTGACGATTGTTGACGATTGCCTCGCGTGGTGTTTGCTATGGTTTTTAAGTAAAATGACTAACGAATTGGTAGGGGTTTCCTTCACTTCCTCGGGCGGGGTTTAGGAATTCCATTACCAATCGCAAGGTTCTGTACGACTTTGAGGGTTTTTTGGGCGGCTTCTTTACTTGGATTGGTTGGGCTGCATTTCTCTGGAAATGCTGCCAGATTGCCTTTCTTGACCCTTCCTTGGGCATCGCTGGTGATATAAAACATTTGGCAGGACACACGTGTTGTCGATGGTTAGAATGCCGCACTTATGCCTTTAGAAATGCCAAATGTTTTATTGCCTAGCGGACCTCTAGAATTAAGCAGAGGTCCGGTGAAAATTTTACCCCTAAGGTCGTAAAGCAATCGGCTGGTTTTTGTCGTTTTTCCGTGTCTTTGTTCGTTCGAGTTCGTTCGGTCTTTGGGACCGAACAAGCTGATACAATAATATTTAACAATTAATACTTACATTAATATTTTATAATTAAAATATATTTTTCACTGTATATGGTCTTTTAGTATTGCCCGGAAAAGGTAACTATCGCGAAACAAGGAATTTTTAACTTTTGGAGTAAATTATGTCATCGACGAATTTTTGGATCCTTTTCACATTTTGAAGATGTCTAGAGCCATGTATAATAGATCGGATTAAGCAATAAAATTTCATATTTTAGCTCTATTAACGTTTGCAGTGTCGTGAATGCAACATACATTATTATACAAGAAAATTCTATTATATTTTCTTGATTAATACGTTGAACGACGTGAAACCCAGATATGGGTGTCAGGTATGTTTTCGCGGAGGCTCTCAAACTACTGCTATTAATTTCAATGCCTCGGAGTGTAAGCCGATTGTGCCGCAGCAAAAGATAGGTATCAGTATTGGAGAATCGTACTGGTCCTATTATTTTTTTAGCCTATTGTTTCGCAGAAGATAAGTATGTTTAGCACGAAATGTTTCGGGACATGCATTTGGCGGAAAATTTATTTTCGGGAACGAAGCATCTAAGCAAGCGTGTGAAATTCGGAAATAATTTCTTTTTTTTCAAGTATTTCTCCTCTAGTGACAAATAATTAAAATCTTCTCGTATTAACATTTTTGGCCTCATTTTTTGGAATGTCAAAAAGAAAAACGAGTTATTAGTGAATCACGTAGCAGTATAGAAAAAACCTGTTACAAGGCTTATAAAAATTCAGATAGTAGCTACGACGAAGAGCTTATATTTTTCAGAAAGAGGAAAATAAATATAATTACATCATCAGATTCCGATTCGGATATTGATAAATATATAGTGTATGTAATGTAGACAATATTGATAATATTTTACAAGAATTGGTTATCGAAAAATATAGCAATGCCGTTACGGAAGAAAGTGCTATTCAGTTTAGTGAATAGAACGAATTTACCTATTTAGCAACAATCATTTTGTTTAACAATTAAGCGTCACCCAAAATAAGCTCACCGGAAGTTTTATTCCTCTATGGAAACGAGTAGCTGCTCAGATAGAATTAATTAACACGCGTAAAAACCCCCAACTGGAGGTAGCCGATAATTGTATTGTAACCGGCCGGTTACATAGGCACCTAGGGCATATACTATCGACGTCCGCGTGCGGCGAAGACAAGTCCAGTTTAAGACTTGTGGAGGGCGCTGGATATTTTGAAAAAAAGAGAGCGAAGAAGTTGCTAGGGGCATTGTTGTTTGCGTCGTCGAAGGAGACGGGGTTAAAAAAAGAATCTGCAGAAAAACCAACGGAGAGAAATACTACGGCAGGCCATACGCCACGAGGAAGACCGTGTCTTCGTCGCATGTCGGACGTACCTCCCGAGCAGACTTTTGCGAAAAGACCGTAAGAAAGATAGAATAAGAGTGTATTTGTGTGAAAGATTGATTGCCCAGGGTAAGGCAGTCTACCATTATAATAGATTAATAATCGTAAAGATATAGAAACAATATATCAATGTTAAGTAAAATTCATTATATTATAAATAAAATCTTTCTGAGTCTTAATCAGAACAGACCTTTTTGGTTACTTTTCTTTCTTTCCCTTTTTTTCCGCCTATATCTATAAACCATGATGCTATGAGTCGCGTCGGATGTGACCCTCACAGCAAAAACCAAATCAGCGAACTTTATATCAAAGAAGTTACACTATTAAAAACTGCGGATAAATGTATACTAGCTCAGGATAATGCTAAAGTGATCTTGAATGGAATTCCAAAGGAATATCGTCTAATATATCCAAGTCCAACATACCTAACAACGAATTTTTCAAAATTTAGCTTACAAACAAGGGACGTGTCAAACTAGATAGACACTGCGTATGTCAAAGATATTGGTCACGACGTAGATGACATTAATAAAGATTTAGAAAAGGCAAATATTGTACTCAAGCACGATGAATTTTGGAACACCATGAATGGAGCATTCGACAAGTTTGTATAAATAGGACTACCATTATTAGGAACGACTAGCGTATTGTTTGCCTTATGGCGATTTGGAATATTGACGCCTCTCTTTACATTTATCGGAAAAGGACTATTCAAATTTTGCTGTCCTGGAACCAATAAAAAGATCGAGAAATATGAAAACAGAGTACATTTAGAGTTACACAAACTTCAAAAACAATTGCAAATTATGACGGAACAAATGGAAAAGATTGATACCTCAAGAGTTCCAAAAAGTACTCGAAAGAAACGAGATTTGAAAATCAACCATCACCGAAGTTCAATCTAATTTGGGGGGTGTTAAGCCGACCGCTGAGATCGTCTTCATTAGAACAGACTTTTTTTGTTACTTTTCTTTCTTTCCCTTTTTTCCGCCCTTATCTATAAACAATGATGCTATGAGTCGCGTCGGACGTGACCGTCACAGCGGAAGTATAAGTATAATAAATATTCTCTTTTACCCATCGAATTCAACGAATGCTACCTGAAATAACACCAAAGGAATGTCATATCTTCAGTATAGACCCGCCGCTTATCGCAAACGCCGAATGCGACCATCCTGAAAACTAGTCTAAATTCTAAGAAAAAATCATGAGCTGGCCAGCGAGCCTTGGTCTCCCACTACCGCTCCAAAAATCGTTGTATTCAACAAAACTAGATTGCAGAGACCAAGACGGGGAATTCGTCGATTGTCATTAATGCAGAGAGGAACTCACCCTCTATACGTTGATTATCCTTTGCGCGACACGATGGAGTAACGGTCACTAAGTCTCGCCAAGAGCTCGGTAATAATTGCGTAAAGTGATTGTTGCGACATTTTTAATATTATAAAACCGAAAGACCGTTACTTGTATCCGAGTTACGCGATAATAAAAGTTTGTTATTGTGAATACCCGTGATCATTCCCTTTGTATTAACCCGAAGACATCTTGACCTAACAAAGTCCTGGCAAGTTCTGATTCTTCGCCTGTTTCGCATCGTACTCAACAAGGTTCGATCTCATTCCTGGAAGATATGAAGTCCGAAGGAGGGAGTACCTTTGATTTGCGTTTCGATAAGTATCTCATACGCACAGTGTCCACCACGTTTTACTCGACCGGATCCTGATTCTGATAACAGACTGCGTCGTCTATAAAGATACCGTTGAGCAACAGACCTATTGTTATGCGTATTACCACCCTAGAACGTAATACGGCCTTGGAACGGCTGAAAACTTAACTTGGCGATTCGAAAACCTTGGGTTCTTTGTGAAGACGAGTTACCTTGTGAAGTGTATTTTACATAAGGGAAGAGTTAATATCGAACGTCAGTTGGATTCGAATCATTTTCTGAGCCATTAGCGTAACAAAGACATAGATTCTCGCAGAATTTCTTGTGATTCGTTGAATTGTTCTATTACCAATGTTATATTTCTGCTTAATTATAGAAATTATTAATGACCCTTCTGAAAGGTCTTTCAGTACATTCAAGCGTTGTTGTATGCTCAACATTATTTTTGCTTCTTTTGAGGTGCCATGCTATCTGAATATATATATGTATGTATGTATGTATGTATGTATGTATGTATGTATGTATATATTCGCACAAAACTCGTCACTTATTGACAGGTAAACTTGCTCTTCTTGATGTTTGCTGCGAACCACGTACGATTTTGTAGTCAATCATGGAAGATATTTCTCAACTGTTTGTATCTGTAGTCTATACGTGCTCTGTGTCCTCAAACTTTATATTATTTACATGTGCAATTTACATTGCTCTTATATATCTAATTCTTGCCCTATTCCGTAAACATCCTCACGCATTTCCCCTCATTTGCAAATGGCTAGTAGAGCGTTCCTATCCTAAGTAAAATCTCTGAATATTGTTTAAAACAATTTCGGAAAATTTCAAGAGGAGAAGGAGACTTACTTTCCCATTCTTTTTTGTATGGTTATCTATTTCATCATTATTACGGATTAGATGCCTTAAACCGTTTGTTTTTATTTTTTTTGGGAATTTCTCTATTTTCGTACCTATCAATCAGAAACGAATTGAATTTCAGTCATGTTAGATTATTGGGTTATTAATTAACTTATGGCATGGGGCGGACTCAAGAAATCACTCTGCTCGAAGTAAAAACAATAACAAATATATTTTACGTATGCGTACACCGTATCGTCTTTACATCCCATGGCCAACTAACTCTCCGGTCCACACACCACACATCACGAGTCGCACGGGGCGCCTCGAACCCACACTCACTTCGCGCGTGTTAGAAATGCGGATTACCGCCAAATTCCAACAAGTCATACAGACAATGAAGAGCGAATAAAACCTTCGAGTAATAAAGCTTATTTTTTTGTGCAGTGACCGCTGCAATTTGATAGCCACGAGCCTGCGCACCTTCAAAATGAAAAAGTAATCAGCTGAAATGTCATACAAAAGTTTTAAAAAATGTAAAATGTTTTGAAAGTTTTCTGAAAATTCTATTGAATTGCATTACTTAATTTTTATCAAATAGATATGTAATCTTATACTTTTGCTGTAAGCATTTAATTTTATGTCAAACGTGGAGTTCTTCCTCATTCAGATCGCTTCAATAATATTTCCTGGATTATTCAAGTCGTACCGTGTCTTATGCATTCCGCGGAAATTATATAAGATATGCTTACATTGTGACATGTATACGATAGTTATGTGGTCGTAATTATATGGTATTCGATCACCATTTAACCGGCAGAGTCTCACCAATAAATTAAAAAAATGTTCAGATTAAAAAAACTGAAATTAAAACAGTTAATGACAATACTTATTAGGCTGACTTTTAAATATCTCGCTTGCCTCGCTTCGAGCTTGGCGAGTTCTTTTGTCCGTGGTTCTCTTTGTTTGCCGTCTTCTTTGTTCGGCACATTACAAAGCAAGCCGCTTAGCTGAGAAACGGTGTCTCTTGTCTCGTTTAAGGCACCACAAATGGTATCCACGAAGTGCGACCATATGGGAATGATTACTGTATACTGTTGCGCAAAAATACTCGTTGAATAAACAGTGATTATTTAATGGAAGAAGTTTTATTCGGTCCACGAGCATAACAATATTTTTATTAATAAAAGCAACGTTTCGACTTACTCGTAGAGTCCTTATCAAGTTACAATGACAAATGACTTAAGATTAATGATTTGGAGAGATAAGTCATTGTAAACGTAGTAAGAATTACGGAAAAAACCTACCTACATTAATTAGTCAAATAATATATTTATTGTGAGTGGGGCGGATGCACAGATTTGAGGTCAATCTTTCTCCCGTGATATAAGAAAAACAATTGTCTATGTGCCAGCGAAGGGGCTAAAATTTTAATTGAGAAACGGCTATATACATAAATTAATTGTGCATATTACTATTGTCTGTGTCTGTGTGAATTAAGATAACAGTAAGAAGAATGGGGTGGTCTTGAGGAGAGAGTTTTTGACGGTCTGGAAAGAAAGGGGAGGGTGGAATGGTTTAATTGTATATTTAGTGATTTATATAATATTATAAATAATGGTAATGCAGAGAAAAGATTTCTTTTTGACGAAATTAACTTATGATTACCTAGTGTATAAATCTATGACGTGAGTGCAAAAGTTCGTGCGGAGTTTCAATAGATGGAGTTATAAGAAACTCCGCACGAACTTCTACACTCACCCAATATATAAAGAAAAATGTAAATGTGCGTTTGGCACTGTAACAAAATCTCCGAATTTCTTTACGGTTACTTTGAACAGTTATTATATTAATGTCACACCTGTGACATGTATAAATATGTTTTTTATGAACAATGAAAAACAGCGCTATATGTTGGGCATAAGAGCAATACACGGTATACTAAATATTTTACTATTCCATTTCAATGTTTCTGATTGACGAAACAGTGACGATTTCCCAGTTTCCAATTTTACAATTTCATTTCAACATTTCTGATTGTATTGTTACATTCAATTGTCATAGACTTCAATTTATTTTCATTTTAATTTAATTATTCCGTGTGGCATTGCGCTGGAATTGAGCTGTGTCGTTTATATTTTTTACTTTCTCTATTGTTTTTCATCTAATTTTTTTAACTGTTTTTCTGAATTTTCGGAGAAATTAGCAGTAGAATTTAGTTATGTTGATTGATCTATGTTTGCATTCAAATATTTCAGTCTGATGTTTTTTTCTCTTTTAATGTATTGCAGTTTTTTATGTTTTTATTATAACTTTCTTTCTTCTTTTTTAGTGCTATCGATCTGCCTTAGTACATCCAAATAATGCCTTGCAAAAGATCAAAATTAGATCTTCATACTCGCAGAGCTGAAGCAGAACGAAGAGTAATTAAGGATCAAACTCAGGAAGAACACAACTCACAGTTGTGAGCATGGCAAACGCGTTCTGCAGCTTCAAATCTGCTTCATTCTCAACGGAATAAACGCAACAGGCTGAGAGTGGCTGAAAGACATCAACGAAAATCAGCACATCAGCGTCAAACACGACTCTGTACACAGCAATCACACGATTACAATCGCATTGCATTCCGATACAAGCCAGCAGATAATTACAGCGTGAGTCGTCATGTTCTTATCGGCTGTATGACGCTATTGCAAGGCTCTGAAATTTAGTCAAAAAATGAAAGGAATGTGTTGCGCCGTTGCAAAAAATTAAACTATCTCAACTTGAAGAACCGCCAGAGCCATTACTAACTTTGCTTGTCGGATATACTGCCGAATCAAAGTATTTTTTTTTTTAAATGTATTTTTCGACACCGACTGCTAAGGTTATTTGGCCTAGGAGTTACTGTTGGTAGATTAAGTATCTCCAGAGCTACGGTATACACATCACATAGAAACACCAGAGGTGATGGGTAGGATTCGAACCTGGGTCTGCCGCGTGGCAGTCTGAACCTCTATCCACTACATCACCGTAGCTCCATTCCAAAGTATTACGTATTTACCATCAGGAAATATAACTTATACTTCCAAATGACGTTGTTTTGCACAGAAATTGTAACAGCTCAATTCGTACCAATTTTCAAACTGAAAGGTCAAATTTATCATAGAGCCGGCTTCTTCCTTCTGTTCTAGAAGATCTACATAATTCCTAGAAATGTATTTCATCGATGATGGCCATAATGAATTGAATGCACGCTGTGGAATTTCTATCGGCATAAAAAGACTTATCGTTTCCCAACTGCAACAGCTTCTTTGCACAAAAAAAAGCAATTTAGTGCGTTTGTTCAAAACAACAATTAACATGATGCCATCAGATACACACAAGATGGTCATTTATATTGACAAAACGCTTGCTGGAGAACATATACGAAGATTTAATGCCCCAATTATGTACGAAGTGGCAATTATTATAGTCGTAGATCAATTCCAACCTAGAGATATTGTTCCTCATGGGTGACTACTTCTATTAAGATAAGGCTGAATCGAATGAGCAACGAAAATATCAAATGCCCTTGATTAGTTTTGCTTAGCACGTGAGAGGAGCGGGGGCGTAATTACTCATTCTCTTATTTTTAAACGCGTATGCTTTCCCCACGTTAAGATTTTTGTTTCGCTTTATTTCCTAACACTTTACTTTAAAACTACTTTGGTAATATGTTTTAGTGATATTTACAACCTTGTAAGTATCCAGAGTCTTCGGATAAACTGTACGTAACACGATCATATAAATTGTTATTAAAAAACCACCAAAGAAAAAGGAACAGCGAATTCTCCCTCTGCCCGAAAGAAAACAAATGTATATTCAACTACTCTTGTTAGTAAGTGATTCTCGATCAATAAGATGCAATACAAAAATCTATAAGATTCCAGCACGCAGTTGTAGAAGAACGCCGCATAGTAACGCCACTCAATAGCAACGATTGAATAAAACTGCTGCTGCTGCAGTCGTGGATATACTTTATTCTACTATGCTCTTTTCGGAGAGAATGAGATATTATCAGTTCCGTGTTAAGCACGACACGCGAACCTTATATGATACTTCGGAAACCTATACAGTATAGGAGAGTACAAGGATTTGTGCGCGGATTATTCTCGGAAGTTAAGATTGATTACATTATCAGCCAATTACTATTTAATATTGTATACCAAAATAGATATATATGTGGGAATACAGAAAAAAAATACCGAATGACAGCGAGTAAGAGTGAATGAGAGTGCCACGTGCAACGCGGGTTTAAGAGGCGTTAGAAAACAAAAAAAAAGTAGCGAGCAGTATGCCCACGGACGTGGAAGAAATTGGACGTACGATTCCTGTACATATTCATTTAATTGTTTGTTTACTCGCTTGTGTTAATAAATATCCATTGTTATCACCATCCAAATCGTATATTCCTCACATATATTATAGTAATATAATATGATATTGTGCAATGAAAGTATTCGAATGTTTTTTCCGATCACCGATAATCAGGTTGCAAAAAAAAATGTAATCAGAAGGATTTGGGAAAGATTTGATCCAAGTCCCGAGTTTTTCCCGGAGAATACGTTCGCAGACGTTTCCGAGGTATCGCTAGGCACAGTACATAACTACCAAAACATGGGGAGGTTCGGTTATTCGGCTTTAATCGTCTCCTATTCTTCCCTCTCTCTCCCCTATTATAATCCCCGATCCACGCCTTTTCACCCGTTTTGGGCTCGTTGCTTATTGAAGTCCACTCTAACTTATTGAGCTGTTTTTGTAAAGATTGTGAAAAATTCTTCTGAACGCGCTTTCACAATCCTGCTTTTGTGTATTGGAGGTACACGTGACTTTGGTGCATTAAAATAGTAATTTTAATAACAAAGTAAAAATATACTTACTCTGAAGAACACTATACCGCTGAGTACGAGTCTAATAGTACCAAATCCTATTTCTGATAGAATTAAAAATCGCACGACGTGGATAACTTCCTCGACGAATCTATAAAAGATATATTTTTGTCAATCATGGTGAATCATGGTCACATTATTAAAAACCTACATATTCCTTTCTCTCTATACGAATTTTACAATTTTCATGAAAGTAAGTACAGTTATAAGTAAACTAAAAGCTGCATATATGTAGTACCTGAAAAAATAAAACATTTGCTGATTATTATACTCTCTTTGAAAAGAAATTTATGCGACGGTGTGTCAAAAAATATATCGTTTTTTAATTATTATCTTTGCCAAAATTGGTCTATATAACGTTCTTTCATTGTGTGTCATATAAGGGTGAACTTAACAATGCTATGTTTATAGGAAAACTTGTTTCAATAGTTTTTTTTTATAAGCAAAAATCAATCAAATAGGTTCTATACTTTTATAATCTACTAGGAATTATATTTTCTTTTTGTTTTCATATGAGAGGAATTAGAAATGTACTTGTTGCGTATCGTACGCTTAGAAATAGATGCAGCTGCAGTAAGCAGATGCTCTGGGACGAGTGTGGATTGAGTTAATGTCGCGTCGCCATCGAATATTTTGTAATGAGCACAATTGGGAATAAAATACACTAATAATTAGCCATCATCATCAAAGTACAATCTCCACACATTCACCGCACACACCCATAACCAGAAGCCAACAGTATTTATAAGATAATTGTTATGCTGAAATATATAATGTATCTTATACAATAAATTCGTTTTGTAACGGTGCAAGTTACATGTGTGCAGCTTACCCACTTGGCTATATATTAATGGTCGTAAAATTTAGTTTATTTATGTATATATTTTTTTCATATATTAGTTTTTCATCGATTTTTCTTGTGCCTGTCTCTATCATAACAACGACTTTATACAATTTTATGCGATATATTCGTTCTAAGAAAAAAGCGAATGTAATGTTTTCTATTCAGCATTGGCACGCGCGAGCGTTTATCCCTCAGCACTTCAAGTGCAGGCGGTTATAATATGTGCCAGCGTTCCGAGCACGCTTGAAAACCGAAAATCGATCCGCCTGGCGACGGAGATCATTGTGACGATGAGACCTTAACCAAGCGAGAGGGATCCTGATAGAATCATTGAACCACAAATCGTAACGAGGTACGTGTTGTTCAGTCTGTGGATCAAAGAGCTTTTCTGTACACTGTTACGTGGTTAGGAAAAGAAACTCAAAGCTACTTAAAGCCTTTTAGTCAAACTGAAATTTATTTAACTTTATTTATTTATTTATTTATTTAATTATTCATTCTATTTTGTGTGCTTTGATCTTTATTCTGTTGTATCCGATTTTTATTTAATTCAGCCTTTATCGATTTATGTTCTTCCTTTTGGCTAGTGTAGCTGTTTCAATCGAGCCAGAGTGCTGTATGCGCTTAAAAGTGCGAGAGGCGGTACATAATAAAAGTACGTCTGAGTGTAACTGGTGCGTCTCTTTCATATATCATTGTAAACGACCGATTTTTTCTCTATTGTATTCAAATCTTAAGCCCACTCCTAATAAGCGCAAAATGTTCACTTTTCATGTCTCTTTTTTTATGTTTATTTTTCACTGCTTAAATTTGTTAAAAATATATTAGTCTAAGACAAAATATGTGTATATTTATTTCTATTTCCGCCTTCGAACTTTCTAGTTTAAAATCTAACAACCTTCTTTAACCAGATAAAAAAGCTGTATTGCATATAGCACATGTACAGGAGCTTGATGGTCAATGCGATTCCATTAATCCCTACTTAAAA